>JASFAW010000010.1:78124252-78188407 GCA_030737815.1 Allium fistulosum
AAGTCGTAGGTCGTCCTCGACCTAACTCCACTAGGTCGTTCCAGCCTTAGCCCGTAGCTCGAATTGGAGCTTAAGTCGTAAGTCTCTTGCCTCCCTTAAGTCCTAGGTCGTATGACTCTTAAGTCCTAGGTCGTTGGCTTTAAATCGTTAAGTCGTAGGTCGCTGCTTCTCTTAAGTCGCTCGGCCATGCCAACTCCGCTAGCTCGCAACTGTTAGGTCGTATGACCTTAAGTCGTAGGTCGTCTCAGACCTAACATTCCCGCTGCTTCTCTTAGGTCGCTTTGACCCTAAGTCGTAGGTCGTCTCAGACCTAACATTCCCGCTGCTTCTCTTAGGTCGCTTTGACCCTAAGTCGTAGGTCGCTTTACTTCGTTAAGTCGTAGGTTGCTCGACTTTGTTAAGTCGTAGGTCACCACCGACCTTACCCTTAGGTCGAATGACCTGTTATCTGCTAGGTCGTGTGGCATTCCTCTCTTAAGTCGTAAGTCGTTCGCGAGATTAGTACTTGGTCGTTTGACCTGCTCTTCTGCTAGCTCGCGTGGCATTCTCCACTTAGGTCGTATGACCTTATCCCTTAAGTCGTAAGTCGTTCGCGAGTTAGTACTTGGTCGTTTGACCGGTTTGGCTTCTCGAGACAGCTTGCCTTCACTAAGTCGTACTTTGATGGTTTTGGGATTGACTTCTTTGGACTTTACTCACGTCTTCGAACGTGAATTGATTTGTTCTACAATCGTTTTATGACTTGTCACTTTAAAGATATATGAAGGTTTCAATACTAATTTTAAATATCAAAAGCTCGTTTTCTCAAACCGATTTTCAACCTACTAGTATATACAAGCCTTTACTTCACTCGAACGAGAAATCGACTTAAACGACTTAGTAAAACGAGTGGTATGAAACGCTTGCGTTCACTTCGTCGGTTAGCTCTTGGACTTGTTCGATTGAACCCTTTTCGTGACAATTTCCTAGTGAAGATTTACAGCTTGTTCGTAAATATTTAAGTTAAGCAAGTGGTTATGGGACATGAAGCTAAACTCATATATTTACTAGCTTGGTGTGATTGACACTTCTCGCTGATCATGATGATCATTTTATGATTTAGACTAGCAATTGTGCGATGTCTCTTTGTCCATATGAAGGACTGTACTTCATTTTATTGAGCTTCGTCTCATTTCTTTGTGGGCTGGCAACCCAAGTACTTTTAATATGTTTCGATTCATCTGATGTACCGTTTGTACTACATCGATGTCTCTGTCTTTCTGATTCATTGGACGTACCGTTTGCACTGCGTCAATGTTTCGATTCATCTGATGTACCGTTTGTACTACATCGATGTCTCTGTCTTTCTGATTCATTGGACGTACCGTTTGCACTGCGTCAATGTTTGATTCATCTGATGTACCGTTTGTACTACATCGATGTCTTGGCTTTCTGATTCATTGGACGTACCGTTTGCACTACGTCAATGTTCTGAATTGTATTGTCTTTCTGATTCATTGGACGTACCGTTTGCACTGCGTCAATGTTCGATTCATCTGATGTACCGTTTGTACTACATCGATGTCTCTGTCTTTCTGATTCATTGGACGTACCGTTTGCACTGCGTCAATGTTTGATTCATCTGATGTACCGTTTGTACTACATCGATGTCTTGGCTTTCTGGTTCATTGGACGTACCGTTTGCACTGCGTCAATGTACCGGCATTCATGCTCCTGTTTGGGATTGGCCATCCTTTTCTTGTGATTTCTGGATTTCTAATTATTGATTTCTGGAAATTTATGTTTCACCAGCTTTTACCATTGACATTGATGAGTATGTCAGATTATTGTGTATTGGTGAATTCGTGTGTCATTACCTTTTTATGTGTTTGGATCTTTGAGAAGATTCTTGTGATATTGATTAATCTTTTGTTGATTATCATTTACATACTTATAGTAGTATGTCGCCATGGTTATTACATGATCATGTCATGCCTTTTACTGTATACCATATCATCTGATATTTATAGTTAGACTGATCCGTTTATTATTTTCTTATAAATAATACTCGGGTCAGACCGAGATGTTACAGGTGCTTCTGCTTGACTTCTCTTCAGGATTATTCTGACTTTTGGCTAACTACTTAGATTAGTAGTTTTTGGATGTACACCTTTGAGATATAGACTCTATGTTGTGTACTTATTCTTTTGTATAGCACGTGACGCTATTCTTTTGTATTATCGTGGATCTTTCTGACCACTACTCTGATGTACACTTTCATGTGTTATATATTTATTCATATCTTCTTCCGCCTTTGTGATATGGATGCCTGTGACTGATTGTCGTTATGATTATTTCTATGTTTGTTTCCGAAGATTATATATAGCCACCGTGTGATAGCTTTGTGTTTGTATCGGTATGTCGGATTTCCTCCTTAAAAGATATGCATTCTATTCTATCTGACGTATCGACGCTCGCACAAAGAAGTTACATGGATGGTCGCTCCTCCACAGCCTTATTCTCCGCGCTAATTGACAGCACTACATCGTAGTGTTCTTGGTTAGCGTGGGTATAGAGGTGGGGCGTCACAGCTTGGTATCAGAGCCAAACTTCGGAACAATGTAGAATAATCTAGCAAGGATCATTGTCCTAAGTCTTTCTTAGGAATCGTGCCATAGGATTTGATTCGGGTCTTCGTACCATTCTATCCTATTTTCATTTTATGATTCCTTGTTCTATCAATCAAGATTGTTTGATATTCATTCTGAGAATAACATTTTCTTCTTCTTTCTTTCTTAAAGAAGAGAAATGGTTAGATCTGGCCGTCCCAGCGCCGGTCAATCCAGTGCTACTCCTCAGGAGGGAGTATTTATGTCTGCCCAGCAGCTTCTAGATCTTGTTAAGAATGCTCAAGCTATCGGACCCATTTCAGAGCCTACTCATCCTAGATCCGGTTTTGCACGCTTGTGTAGAGATTATACCGATTTGGGTGGAAGGCCATTCCGGGGATCCGAGAGTGTTATTGAAATCCAAGCTTGGCTTAGATCATGCGACCGCATCTTTTCTCGCATGAATCTTGTTGATCTCCACCGAGTCCAAGTGGCTTCTAGCATGCTCCAAGAAAGAGCATTGGATTGGTATGAGCTCCTTATTTCTGAAATTGTTGAAGCGGATCTCACTTGGGAGCAATTCCGGGAGCGATTCGAATTGAAATTTGTGCCGGAGGCTGAAAAAGTAACCTTGGCCCGGCGATTTATCGACCTTGTTCAAGGTGAATCTTCTGTGACGGACTACGTCGCATCTTTCGAATCTCTTTCTAAATACGGGGTTGAATACATTAATACCCCATTGAAGAAAAATCAGAGATTTGTCTATGGCTTGAATAAGAATCTAAAGAAGCCATTACTCCTGAAACTCGAGGTTTCATTTGATCAGCTTATTGATATCGCTCTTCGTCTTGAAGAGGCCGATAGAGAGTGTGATGTTGAAGTTGTGGGTGCTAAACAAAACTTCAACAACAACATGAAAAGGCCTACTAAGTTCAAAGGCCCTAATCCAATTCCCGACAAGAAAGGGAAGCAAGAATCTTCGGTAGCAAAGACTCCTACCTCTAGTCGTGGACGATGCTACAATTGTGGCCTTACGGACCACTATGTAAATGAGTGCCCGAAACCATTTTTCTGTCGTTATTGCAAAGGTTCGGGACATCTTTTATCTTCATGCCCCAAACTTCCGGACAAGAGAGAGGGAAAGCTAAATGTGGTTCAAGTCCCTAGTGACACTTCCCATGGTCAAGGTATCCATTCTATCCTTGATGACATTTATTTCGTGAACATTTTTATTATTATTATTATTATTATTATTCGAGTTCTTTTGATATGGGTTTCGTCTCATTATTTTATAACAAAAGAACAGGTTGATTCCTTTTCTTTAGACATTTTTGGGCTTGTTGACTTCTTTGAGGATTGCGAATCCGGTTGGCGGATCCGCAACACTCAATTTTCTTTTTATTGATGTCGAAATTATTTTATGTGATTTTTCTTTCCGAACCAATTTCTACTTATGCTTCGGAATTGACTTTTGTAAGGACTGGCTTAATTACTGTGAAGCCATATCCTTTGTCCCGTGTGGGATATTCATCTTCGACATTTTCAATCTGTTAAACAGATTTCTGTTTTTCCTCTGAGATTTTGATTCCAATTTGAGGGCATCATTTTATTCTTGTAGTTTGAGAATTTCCGGTATTTTTGAGCGTGTCTTAGGATTATCGCCTAAGAAATCTTTTGAGTGATGTTAAGGTCTTTTTAGTTCGACCTTGCCCTCGATTTTCATTTGCTACGAGTTGCGGGAGTTAGCATTCCCTTTACCGCATTCCGCGCTCAATATGATTCTTATGAATGACTTGTTATGTCATTCAGTTTATCCAGCTTATTTCATCCATTTTATGAATCGAGTATTTTACGATCTCGATGACTCCATTCTTTGATTTTGGATGAAAATAGCAATTTAAAATTTTGCAAATCTTTTTCATAAGATTTATTTATAAGTAAAATTGGATTTTTATTCTTTAAGCAAACAAAGAATATTCTTAAGAGTTTTTAAGAAACAATCTTGAAGATGATTTTGTGATTGTATTGCCCATTGAGTGCTTTAAGAATTTTGGTCGATGCGCTTGATCAACGTTATCGATAGAAATTTCCTAAACGCTTTGATGAGACAATCAGACACGGTAAAATGTAAATTTCTCTAGAAAGATTATTTGAAAGAATTCTTTTCCGCTACTTTTATTCTTGTGATTCCCGATGGGAACCAAGACTTTATCTTTTGTACCAATGCTAATTGTATTGGTTTGGATGTCGTTCTTTTTCTTTTGCTTCTAAATAGTTATAGCCTATCGAGACTAGGTATGCCACTCATGATCTAGTGCTCGCGGTTATTGTTTTTCCTTTTGAAAATTTGGCATCACTATTTTTGGGTGAGAAATTTGTTCTCTACCTTAATCATAAATCTTTGGAATATTTATTTTCTCATAAGGAACTTAATATTGGCTTGAGTTTCTTGCATCTTATGATTTTGATATTCCTTTTATTCCCAGAAGGGAAATCGGGTTGCCAATGCGTTTACTCATATGCAACAAGTTGTTGATTCTTTGATGATGTCCGAAAGGAATAATCTTTTTATCAAGTTCATCGGACGTTTTGACATGCTTCATTTTTATGGAGTTTTATCTCATTTCTTTTATGGACTTGCGTCCGATGTTCTTTTATGGCCTTTGATTCATTGGACGTACCGTTTTTGTACTACGTCGGTGTTCGGAGATGTTCGGGTTTCCAGTTTCTTAGGCGTATCGCTTTTTGTGCTACGCCGTTCCACCAGCTCAATTTTCTGTTATTCATGACGTTTTCCACGTCTTCCAACTATGGAAATGCCTTAGGGATTCTAATTTTATTCTTGAGCCCGGTGTTATTGTGGAAATTGAATTTTCGTCCGTTTGACTTTTGAGCAACATTTTATTCGCATCATTGCTTCGGAGGTTGAGCGTCTTCGAAATAAAGATGTTCTTCTTGTGAAAGTTCTATGGTTCTCAAATCCCAAGGATTGCTCTTGGGAAATCTAGAGAATTCATCGAGCGAACTCGTCCGGGTTTTCTCTTTCATGCTCTTTTTGGTGAACTTCTCATTTCAAATTTTCTTTGGTATTGATATGCTTTTATGGTTGTTACTCTTTTATTTCCATCTTACTTATTGCGAGGACGCAATTTCTTTAAGGAGGGGAGTCTGTAACAACCCGCATATTTATCGATTTTATATTTAAATATTTTATCGTTAGTCGGATGTTAGACCGAAAAGCTACTTTTTGCATACGGTCAAATTGGGACTCGAGACCACCCCCATTGAGTTCAAAATGACGTTTGCGATCTTTTTGAGTGTAAACTTCGATATGTTTGGAGATAGTGAAATTTTCGTCACTTTTTGTGTTGAGCTTTTGGTTTGGGCTGCACCTCTTCTACCTCAGCCCAACCCCTTCCTTCTCTTCATCACTTCATCAACTTTGAAGCTTTAGCAACAATGGTGGAGGGAGTAGGAAATTAAAATTCCAAGCTCAAATTCTTTAGCAAATTCAACATCTAACTCCAAATTCAAAGTGAAGACATTGATTCAAGCTTGTGGTTGATCTTTGCTTTGCCCCGAGCTTCATCTTCATCAAATTCCGTGAAAAGGTGAGATTTTTGATCTCACATCTTGCCTATATCTATCTTGGACTGTTGGGAATGATCCCCTATTGTATTTGCATCAACATTTGCATTTGGTTTGGATTGGATTGGCGAAAAACTTCAATTTTCAGCGTTTTGGTGATTTTTCTGGCCTTAAGTCGTTTCTGGCCTTCGCTGAGTCGTCCACGAGTTAAGCCTAAGTCGTGAGTCGTTCACGAGTTAAGGGCTTAAGTCGCGCGCGTGCATTTCTGTTCGCCTGGCTTGAGTCGTTCACGAGTCAAAGTGATGAGTCGTTCACGAGTTACTGGCTTGAGTCGTTCACGAGTTAAGGGCTTAAGTCGCGCGCGTGCATTTCTGTTCGCCTGGCTTGAGTCGTTCACGAGTCAAAGTGATGAGTCGTTCACGAGTTACCGGCTTGAGTCGTTCGCGAGTTAAGGGCTTAAGTCGCGCGCGTTGAAAAGTCACCACCTTTGTATTTCTGTTCGCCTGTGTTGAGGCGTTCACGAGTTAAAGGCATAAGTCATTTGCGAGTTAACTCCTCGAGTCGTTCAGGAGTTAAAGGCCTTAAGTCGTAGGTCGTTTTGCAGTTAGCTCGCTCGCCCTGGCCTTAAGTCGTAGGTCGTCCTCGACCTAACTCCACTAGGTCGTTCCAGCCTTAGCCCGTAGCTCGAATTGGAGCTTAAGTCGTAAGTCTCTTGCCTCCCTTAAGTCCTAGGTCGTATGACTCTTAAGTCCTAGGTCGTTGGCTTTAAATCGTTAAGTCGTAGGTCGCTGCTTCTCTTAAGTCGCTCGGCCATGCCAACTCCGCTAGCTCGCAACTGTTAGGTCGTATGACCTTAAGTCGTAGGTCGTCTCAGACCTAACATTCCCGCTGCTTCTCTTAGGTCGCTTTGACCCTAAGTCGTAGGTCGTCTCAGACCTAACATTCCCGCTGCTTCTCTTAGGTCGCTTTGACCCTAAGTCGTAGGTCGCTTTACTTCGTTAAGTCGTAGGTTGCTCGACTTTGTTAAGTCGTAGGTCACCACCGACCTTACCCTTAGGTCGAATGACCTGTTATCTGCTAGGTCGTGTGGCATTCCTCTCTTAAGTCGTAAGTCGTTCGCGAGATTAGTACTTGGTCGTTTGACCTGCTCTTCTGCTAGCTCGCGTGGCATTCTCCACTTAGGTCGTATGACCTTATCCCTTAAGTCGTAAGTCGTTCGCGAGTTAGTACTTGGTCGTTTGACCGGTTTGGCTTCTCGAGACAGCTTGCCTTCACTAAGTCGTACTTTGATGGTTTTGGGATTGACTTCTTTGGACTTTACTCACGTCTTCGAACGTGAATTGATTTGTTCTACAATCGTTTTATGACTTGTCACTTTAAAGATATATGAAGGTTTCAATACTAATTTTAAATATCAAAAGCTCGTTTTCTCAAACCGATTTTCAACCTACTAGTATATACAAGCCTTTACTTCACTCGAACGAGAAATCGACTTAAACGACTTAGTAAAACGAGTGGTATGAAACGCTTGCGTTCACTTCGTCGGTTAGCTCTTGGACTTGTTCGATTGAACCCTTTTCGTGACAATTTCCTAGTGAAGATTTACAGCTTGTTCGTAAATATTTAAGTTAAGCAAGTGGTTATGGGACATGAAGCTAAACTCATATATTTACTAGCTTGGTGTGATTGACACTTCTCGCTGATCATGATGATCATTTTATGATTTAGACTAGCAATTGTGCGATGTCTCTTTGTCCATATGAAGGACTGTACTTCATTTTATTGAGCTTCGTCTCATTTCTTTGTGGGCTGGCAACCCAAGTACTTTTAATATGTTTCGATTCATCTGATGTACCGTTTGTACTACATCGATGTCTCTGTCTTTCTGATTCATTGGACGTACCGTTTGCACTGCGTCAATGTTTCGATTCATCTGATGTACCGTTTGTACTACATCGATGTCTCTGTCTTTCTGATTCATTGGACGTACCGTTTGCACTGCGTCAATGTTTGATTCATCTGATGTACCGTTTGTACTACATCGATGTCTTGGCTTTCTGATTCATTGGACGTACCGTTTGCACTACGTCAATGTTCTGAATTGTATTGTCTTTCTGATTCATTGGACGTACCGTTTGCACTGCGTCAATGTTCGATTCATCTGATGTACCGTTTGTACTACATCGATGTCTCTGTCTTTCTGATTCATTGGACGTACCGTTTGCACTGCGTCAATGTTTGATTCATCTGATGTACCGTTTGTACTACATCGATGTCTTGGCTTTCTGGTTCATTGGACGTACCGTTTGCACTGCGTCAATGTACCGGCATTCATGCTCCTGTTTGGGATTGGCCATCCTTTTCTTGTGATTTCTGGATTTCTAATTATTGATTTCTGGAAATTTATGTTTCACCAGCTTTTACCATTGACATTGATGAGTATGTCAGATTATTGTGTATTGGTGAATTCGTGTGTCATTACCTTTTTATGTGTTTGGATCTTTGAGAAGATTCTTGTGATATTGATTAATCTTTTGTTGATTATCATTTACATACTTATAGTAGTATGTCGCCATGGTTATTACATGATCATGTCATGCCTTTTACTGTATACCATATCATCTGATATTTATAGTTAGACTGATCCGTTTATTATTTTCTTATAAATAATACTCGGGTCAGACCGAGATGTTACAGGTGCTTCTGCTTGACTTCTCTTCAGGATTATTCTGACTTTTGGCTAACTACTTAGATTAGTAGTTTTTGGATGTACACCTTTGAGATATAGACTCTATGTTGTGTACTTATTCTTTTGTATAGCACGTGACGCTATTCTTTTGTATTATCGTGGATCTTTCTGACCACTACTCTGATGTACACTTTCATGTGTTATATATTTATTCATATCTTCTTCCGCCTTTGTGATATGGATGCCTGTGACTGATTGTCGTTATGATTATTTCTATGTTTGTTTCCGAAGATTATATATAGCCACCGTGTGATAGCTTTGTGTTTGTATCGGTATGTCGGATTTCCTCCTTAAAAGATATGCATTCTATTCTATCTGACGTATCGACGCTCGCACAAAGAAGTTACATGGATGGTCGCTCCTCCACAGCCTTATTCTCCGCGCTAATTGACAGCACTACATCGTAGTGTTCTTGGTTAGCGTGGGTATAGAGGTGGGGCGTCACAATTGCGATGAAATAAAAATCAACTTCATAGAAGTCGGATTTACAACTGCTGTACAAGCTGCAAAATGGTATATGTCAGTCGATAATTTAATGTGCAAAAATCATTATGAAGTGAAAAAACTTATGTCTGCTTTTGGTTTGCTGTATCAAAAAATAGACACTTGTTTAAACAGTTGCATGTTGTTTGGGAAAGGGGACATCGACCATAGAAAGTGTAGAATATGTAATGAGGAAAGATACAAACTAAGAAAAAAGAAGGGAAAGGAAGTCCATACAAGCATATGCATTACTTACCCATCACTCATGTACTTCAAAGGTTATATGCATCTTTTGTAACCATGAATAATATAAGATGACATAGTGTAAGAACATTGGAAGAATGTACGTTAACACACCCAGCTGACGGAGAAGCATGAAAGCATTTTGATAAGACATATTCTGCTTTAGCAGTGGGAAGCGGTAATGTTAAACTTGATTTATGTACTGATGGATTTTCACAATTCTCTCAATTTGGTTCTAAATACTCATCTTGATCTATTATCGTTACACCTTACAATTTACCTTCATGGATGTGTATGAAAATTCCATTGATGTTTCTCACTATTGTCATCCCTCACCCTGATGATCCGATAAAAGGAATCGATGTTTATTTACAACCATTGATTGAAGAGTTGAAAATATTGTGGTATGAAGGATTTGAAACATACGACATTTCAAAAAAATGATTTTTTTATATTTGCCTCTTGTCAAGGACTATTAGTGATTTTCCTGCATATGTATGCTTTCAGGTTGGAGTATGGACGGTCATCTAACTTGTCCTTATTGCATGGAAGGAATACGAGCATTTTCTTTATCACATAGAAAGAAAATTTCATGGTTTGATTATCATCAATGCTTTCTCCATATTAATCATCTTTTAGAAGAGATAGAAAAAACTTTATAGCTAATAAACAAGTAAATTTGTATATCATTATATATAACCACTGTATAATTTGTTGACTAAGTATAAATGTATAGCTTATATTTTTTCAACGTGTAGGGGGGCGTAGAGTTGCAAAAATTTGTCACTCTCCTTTGCAAAAAATATTGAATGAGGAAAATGGGGAAGAATTATCGTGATACGATATCGGACATAAAAAGAGGGAAGAAGTCTGACTAGATGGGCATAAGTGTGTGGGATGCTTGGGTTGTTCGGTGGAATAGCAATGAAGCGAAGGTAAGTTTACAAATTTCATATTAATTATTTAAATTGAAGTTTCATATACAATCTATCACACATTATATAGAGCATATATATAATATCACTTTAACTACTTCAATTTAAAATGTAAAGGCAGAGTCAGATAGAAACTCTGCAGATAGAAATAAGAATCTAGTCACACATCGTGATGGTTTAAAGTCATTTCAGCGTTACCATGAAGAGCTGGTAAATTTACTAATTTGGACTATAAACAGTTATCACATTGTATAATTTTGTATATACAATGATAATGCATAATAATTATTTCAGGAAAGAGAGCATATGGGTCTCATTTGCTACATGGACGTATTTGCCCATACTCATGCCATCAAGCATCAAAATGAAGATGGCACACTCTCGTACATAAGGGTCGATGATATATCAAACAAAGCCTATGTAAGCATATTTTAAGTTATAAGTTATTAATAATCGGTTTAATTAATTAGTTATAAAGAATTAAAATAATGTAGTGTAAATATTAATTGTATTTTTATTTTGCATTGTAGAAAAAATTTATGCAACAATGAGAGCAGCTGCTTCTGAAATGGGACGGGATCAGTTGACTACCAACGAGGAGGACGCGATTTTTGAGGATGTCATGGAACTAGCGATACGAAATAGGCGTTATTGCTTTGGAAACCAAGCGGTACTGAGCAGTATGTCTGGATTTGACTACTTACTAACCTCTTGACTGTAGCGAACCTGAAATTATTTAGATTATTCGTCAGAAATTATTTAGCTTATAAAATCATTTTTTTATAAAAGTTAACCTCACATCAAAATATAGTTAGATAATGAGATAAATAACTAAGTTTATAAAAGAATAACTAAGTTTATAAAAAATAATTAAGTTTTATACAAGTTTGACTCAAGTTACCTAAAAGTTTATAAAAACTTACTATTTTTTATAAAATTTAACTAAATTAACTAATTTTAACAATTAACTAAGTTAACCAAGTTTTATAGAAATTAAATAATTTCCTAAAAATTAACTAAAATTTATAAAACTTAAACAAATTCATAAAAATTAACCGAGTTATATAAAAATTTAATTAAGTTAACCAAGTTTTATAAAAATGAAAAAAATATATATAAATTAACTATATTTTACAAAAAATTTACTAAACCTACAAACATTAACCTAATTTATAAACTTAACTAATTTTTATATAAATTAAGAAAGTTTTATAAAAATTAAATAATTTATAACAGTAATTAAGTTAATAAAAATTAATTAAGTTTTTAAAAAATAACTTAGTTTGTAAAAATAACTAAGTTAACAAAATTTAGTTTTTAAAGAAATAACTTAGTTTATAACACTTAGATTATTAGAATGCAATTTCTTATCAATTCGATTTCGCTTCAATATATATACATGTACAAACACTGGAATGAGAGGACAACCCAATTGTTCTTAATTTAATCAAAGCAATTAAGGTAATAATGTCTTTGAATCCCAACGCTATTCCATTTCATACTATTATAGTTTAATCTTATATATCACACTATTATAGTAGCTTCTAAGCACACATTATTTGCTAGCCATTAGACACAAATCTCTTATTAGATCATGTGTTATAGGCTAGGAGCAAGCAGAGCAAGTACCAAAAAGCTCAGGACAAAGAGGAGTCGCGATAGCTAAGAGCCGGGATTACAGAGCTAGAGGAGCGAGACCGTCGTCTCATTGTGGAGATGACGCAGTTAGACGAGCACTTGGCTTTGTATATACAGCAACATGGGTCGTGTCCTTTGTTGGATGGTTCCGGAGGCGATGATGAGGCTTGATAGGGATGATTTTTATGTATGTGTTTGGATATTGTGTATATGCACTTGGAGATGGTGAGGATGATGCATTTTGGCATGTATGATACATTTTAAGGAGATGTTGGATGATGAGTTGGTTTGTTTTGACATGTTTGTTACATTTTTAGATGTTGGATGTTGATTATGTGTATGTTGGTAGAATGTTTTGTTATGTGGTGAATTGTTTGATTTTTATTTGTTGTAAATAGTGATGTTTTTTTAGTATTGATGTTTTATGTGATTTGGGCTTTTGCGTCTGTGTGTGTGAGAAATCAATCTGTGATATATATTGGTATATATGTTTGTATAAGAGACAAATGATAGCAGAAATAAAAACAGTCCAGATTTCCGACAGCTTCCGACGGCTATCGACGGCGGTTTGGTCAATAATGTCCAACGGCTATCGACGGCGTATTGGCTAAAAATAATCGATGGCTTGTGATGGTTTTCGACGGCTGTAGAGTAACGGTTTCCGACAGCTTTCGACGTATGCACAATCGAACCATGAATTGCCACGTGCACACGACAGTCGTCGAAAAGCCGTCTGAAGTTACCATTGCAAAGCCATCGACGAAGCTGCCGGAAAGCCGTTGAAAGCACTGTTTGGTGATGGATTTATTTTCGACGGCTTTTTCTGACGGCTCCCATCGGCTTCCGACTGCCGCCGATGGTTTTCAACCATCGGAAATTACATCCTTTCTTGTAGTAATGTGTAAATGGTAGTTATAACAACTCCATGACAGTTGGGGTGTTATTAATAGGGTCCTTACTAATGATAAAAGATTTCTATTTCTACTATTAATAAAAAAGATTCAATCCAATAATTTTCATCTTGTCCTTTTAAAATCCCTAGAATGCTATCTACATTTTTCCATCATGCATGCATGTCTATCTCCCTTATTTACATCAGCTAGGTAAAAGTTGCTATTTTTTCATTCAAATTGTGTTAAATTCTTCGTACTTATTCGGAATCAAACGAAATTCTGACAAATGAAATTACATGTACATTATAGACAATGTGGAATACTCAGATATTTTATATCTTAAACACTCGTTGTAGTTCTATATGGTGACTAACAGTGATACTTAGCAAATAAATGGCTACATTCCCATATCACTTGGCAGAAGTCGCTATTTATTTATTTAAACCGTAGTAAAAATTTCCAACTGACTCGAAATCAGACGAAACTTTGATCAATGAACTCGCGCTTATATTACAGATGATACGGAACACTCGGATACTTAATATTCTAAAGCTAGGTTGTAGTTCTCCATGGTGACTAACTTGTAATTTGCAAATAACATGCTACATTCTTATATCTAAAACTCGAATTGAGCAGAAGTCGTTATTTTTTTCATTTAAACTGCAATAACTTATTCATACTAGCTCGAGGCAAAAACTTTGACCAATTAACTTGCATCTACGTTACAAACTATACAAAACATTAGTATACTTCTTATACGGAATGGACGTTGTGGTTATTCATATATTTCAAAGAATAATTTTTCTTATTGATCACATTATGTGATCGACGCATGTGTTATGCGTGTTGTTACACTAGTATTAAAAATATTAATGTCTTATATAGTTCTCTTCTCCATCAAAGAAAGATAAACTGTAGATAAAAAAAATGTAATAGTGTAGATTATATTCTTCCTTTAAGTCTATGACAAATGGTCTAAATCAATTTTATGCAAATGAAAAGGTATGTGATTTTATATATTCATGTTTAGTATGTATATGAATTGTTAGTTTAATGTTTCAAACTATAAGTTATGAGAAAATTCAATTATGTATTTCTCACAATTGGTATTAGATCGGTTTGTGATTTAGTTTCCCTGAAACAATGATTTCATTTCGTTGTTTTAAGTTGCTTGATTTTGTAAAGTCAATGTGGTAAGTTTATTTCACAGTATCTTATACACAAACATGCCACTAGGGCCTCCTAATTTGCTGGGGCCTCATAATTTTTTGATTGTATATATAAAGAAAAGCTTTTTTCAAATGGCGAGATTAAATACAATAGTTTAATGGTAATGATGCATTGTTCATCAGCAACCATAGTTCAATTCTTACCTTGATCATATGTAGTTTAGGACTAACATGTTGCTAAAATTAATAATAGGCCTATAAAGTTAGTTGTACCGATGTTTTGAATTCAAAGCATATAAACAATTGTAGAAATTAAGCACATACCCTTCGTTTCAAACTTATTAGGCCGCGGACCCTTCCTAAACCTAAGTTGAGCAAACACCTCTTCCTAATTTTCATAATTTTTCAAAGGTTGCTTAGATTTTATGTCGTTGTAGTGCATATATAAAATTAAAACAAAAAATAAAAAAATAATTAAAAGAGTGTATGGTGGAATGCATTTTTTGGAGGGGGTCGTCGTGCATTTTGAAACTTAGGGAATGATGTTTTAAAAATCGTGACAACATAATTTCTCTTGAATGATTATTTTACGCAAAATAAGATTACTCTGCCCTTGACGATGGAGATTATGCTACATTTTGATATGACAGAAATTTCTATGCGATCAAGGCATTTAAACACTTTCTTCATTAAATAAGGGATTAGTCTACTCGATGTAAGAATATTTTTATGACAAGAAGACATTTTTTGATAATGTGGTTTAAGCTATTTTAACTCGACTTATATGGCATATTGCATATATATGGATTGTAGACTATGATGCAAAGTTAGTTGCATGTATAATATTTTAAAATTCAGTGCCCATATGCAATAACAATAGAATAATAAAGTATTAATTTGATATTACATGTAGATGTCGAATACGCTTTATGCATTGTGCGCATACACACATACATACATACCCCGACAAATACATACATACATACATATATATATATACACACACACACAAAAAGATTTACCATCGTCAAATGAAGTTATAAAATGTTCACATTCAAAATTCAAAATTTATTTATATAATAATTGTGTGACCCTACATGGAAGCAATTGTTTGTTAAATGAAATAGAAATAAGATGACAGAACGTAAATGCTAAAGTTTAATATTCATACAGCTATAGCAAAACAATTTCTATTCTGACATTTTAATGTGTTAATCTTGTGATAAAAAAGTGGTAAATTCATAATGTCAAAGATCTGCCTCCATACAAGGGCATAAATTAAATCATGGTTAACTATAATTTGGATGTAACTATATTTTAGTTAATGTAATATCCATAACATCCATAAATTTTATGATAGTTATTGTCAACCACTAAGATAAATTATACAAATTTAGTATAAATGCAACGACCTGCAAATTTATCACTTTGACAAATGATATTTAATTTTGAAATATTCAAAAAAAAAATTATAGAACTAACTACAAAGATTGAAACCCTAAAATTATTATAAGAAACTTGTTTTAAAATATAATTGTGGAATATAGTTTTATAAATAAAGCACGTGCTTCGTAAACATATTTTCATCGATAAATTGGTTTTCAATAGAAAGAAGATTTTATCAGTATTTGAGTGCATGAGTCTGGATACATACACTAGTATCTCTATTTAAACAAGATTATGAAATAAAATTATTTATTTTATTTTTGGAAATAATAAGTTTTTATGACATCAACAAAGATGTCATCGCTTTTATATATTTCTCTGGAAATTCAAGTTAAGTTAAAATAATTAAATAATTATTTAATTATGCTGATAATTCATTTTAATTAGTAATAAAGTGATAGTAAATCATTTATAATAGTTTTGAGAAGCTATATATTTGACTTGAAAATATAAGGAAAATTGATATCGCTTTATCGATACGATAGCACTTTTTGTAAACACATGTTAATATCGATATATATATATGACTTTATAATTCAAATGTGATCATTTTAATTTATTTATAATGATGAGAAATTAGTTCTCAAATTTTGTTTACATTTATATGTAATTTGATTTGTAAATGAAAATGTGATCGTGAATCGCCTTTCCGATTTTCAACGGTTTAACCAACGGAAGTCATTCAAAGTCATTGCAACATTGTTTGTTCTCTTGTTCACATACATATACATGCACATACATGTCACATGCACACATATACATACACATAGCATACATAAACACAAACACACGCACACGCACACGCACACACAGATATATATATTACAAAATATCTAAGATATTTTTGAAAGCTTCATCCTTAAGCTATGCAAAGTCAATGAACATGCCATGAAGTGAAGTGGAATGATGGAGGCACATGGGGAGAAGGAAGTAACGTGTAAGATGGTGGGAAAGGAGGGTTGAGGGTAGAAAAGGAAATGCACATTTAGATATTTTTTGCTCATTTTTGCCTATAAATACAAGGTCGTAGCTCTCTCATTCATTCATCCATTCACTTCTTCTTCCTTCTTATTTTTAAAGCTCTAAGAGCTCTTCTTTAATAGCTTCCATGCCTCGAAAAAATATTTGCAAAGTTATGGAAAAATAAAGTAAAATACATACATGCATACATGCATATACACACACACACACACACACACACCATGTCATTCCACCTCAAAACCAAAGAAAATCCACTCTTTCTCCCCCACTAACCCCACGACTAGACCATTCACCACCCAAAGCCGATCCAAGTTCCATTTGCAAGCTTAGGCCATAGCTAACTCAAAGGTCCAAGGCTTGATTCAATAGGATCTAGTGCGATCGTAGCGAAGCAATAGCGGATTTTCGTAAAGTTAGAAACGAATTCAAGGTGAGAAACTATATTTATATTATGATATGTTGGATGATATATATGATTGGCTATGCTTGTTTGAAATGATTGTGAAGCATATTTAAATATGATAATATGCTTGTTTGGATGTGTAAATAATTCACGTTTAATACACGTCGAATATCATATAAGAAATCACTTCCTTTAGTAAATGAAATGGTGTATATAAGATTGTTAAACCACTTCACAATGGTTTAAAATGGCTTATAAATGTTTTATAAATACTAAAACCTAATTTGGTGAAGTTTGGACAAGTTATGAATGTTGAGGCAAAAATGGGTGCGCTCGCATAATAATAGTTCGCGATTTCGCGCCATAGAAATATAAATCCATTTATACGATGCATTCGAAGTCGAAATTATTTGTAATAAGAAATTTCCAAACTCTTATAATTATAGTTTTCAAACAAAAGAAAACAATCGAGATTTTGTTTGGTAAATTTTGAAATATGAGCAAAACAAGTTTTCAAAATAGTATCGGTTTGACAGTTCGTAAACCAATGCGATAAATTCTTTAAAAGTGATATTTTTAATTCTTTAAAATTATGAAATAAATTCCATAAAAAAATTAAAATGTTTTAAAAGAGATTTGAGTTATAAAAATAGCTTTCTAAATGATAGAAAAGTTGTTTTGATTAAATAAGATGTGAAAGCATTATTCGCAACACTTTTCGCATACTTTTCGCAGCACTTTTAATAACTTTTAAAATATGGCTTTAAACTTAGGTATTCTTTCCCAAATTTTTTGTAAATTATTTCAAATAAATGATTGAGTATTTTAAAGATGATTTAGAGGTTTATAATTAATTTAAAAAGAGTTTAAATAAATGATTTAAAGAAAAGATGTTAAAATCAAGTGTTAATCTTGGCTCCAAAAGCCGATGATTATACTGGATTTTTTCTATTCATGAGATCCGGATTTGAGGTGCTTATATTATGGAGTTGTTCAGGAGCAACCAGTGCCCTGGCTCAGCTGTTCTCTTTCCTAGTCGAGGGATAAATAAAGTCGAAATGTCGAAAATGAGACAAGTATAAAAGATTTAATTTTTATACTTAATTAATTGCAACTTGAATTGAATAGAGATAACCTTCCTATACTCGGTATTCAATTATGAGGAGGGAAACAGTACTATCTTTGTGAATTTAAAAGGTGATTTCACCATTGTTCGATGGATAGTAAAGGTTGAATACAGAAATTGATGTTGAGTAGAATTAGTATAATTTTTGTCGATCCTTATTACTAAAAAGGG
The DNA here is from genome assembly GCA_030737815.1 of Allium fistulosum. NCBI lineage: Eukaryota > Viridiplantae > Streptophyta > Magnoliopsida > Asparagales > Amaryllidaceae > Allium > Allium fistulosum. Next base: position 78,142,666 of record JASFAW010000010.1, read on the forward strand.
TTTTGTAATATGATTTATGATAAATGATTTTAATTTGATATTCCCAAAGTTAAATAGAGGTTTAGTGATCCCAAATATAATGAAAGAAATGGTTTTAAAAGATATATATCTCTATGAAGATAATTTGGATAATAGGATACGAATTAATGGAATATTAATCACCCACTTAACATTCTTTTATCGATAATTGGTTCAAAGAAACCAGTATCGGATCTGGGCGATTCCTATTCGAAAACCACTTCGAACTAATTTACTTGTTCGAAAGTGAAGATGTAACATCCCGTATTTTTAAGCCATTGAATTTGAACATTTAATTCATTTTAAATGTTTAATATGGGTTTAAGATTTATTTGAACTAAAAAGAATTGGTTTAAACTAAAATAACAAGTGATAATTTCTAATGTGGAGGTTTAATTTGAGATTGGATAATAATAATTAAATATTCGAAAATTGGGATAAAAGGTGAATTTAGGGTAAATGATTATAAAAATGGTGTTTACATGTATTTTTAAGCTCAATTGGGTATAAATAATATTGTTGGATTTTTAGATGAATTTTTAAGTTGATAAATTAATATTTGGGGTTTATATTAATTTAATAATGAATTTAATATTATTAAAATGCAATTTAATCAGATTTTGGTCTAGAATGAGCCAGAATGAATTTAAATGTGGTTATACATTTTATATGATTTATTATTGAGTTAATAAAATTTTAAAAGTGAAATTTTAGGCGTTTTCGTAAATTTTGGAAATCGCCTGATTTAATAGACGAGTTAAAATAGCCTTCCGGGGCACAGTCTCGGAATTCGACGAAACCAGTTTCATTGGATCCGTAATAGTTAGTTATTATCGGATTTCAATTTTCGTAGCAATCGGAGTTGTCGTTTGACCCTGGCAGCTCGAAACGCCTAGAAATCGATTTAACCGATTTAATTTTAAATTGATCGTTTATTTCCGTATCTCGTGCATACGATCGAATTAGCTTACGAGACCTGTTCCATTGTGTCCGGAACGCGGGAAAACCCCAGGGTAGCCTGTCGGAACATGAAAATTTGAGGTCGTTTGCATTTACGATTTTATCGAGAATTTATATTAATTAAATAATATATATAGACATATTCGAAACCCTAGCATCATTATCTTCCAGCCGCCGTCTCCATTGTTTTCAATGGCCGACATTTGCCTTCGCTTCCCCTTAGATATCTTGAGATCCATCGACTTTTGGGCGAAATCTTCAACTGGAAAAGTGAAGGGGAGCTCGAGATCTTAACATCCAACGGTTGATTTGGCTTGAAGTTGTCGTTAGGAGGCGCTAGGAGGTACCGTTCGTCGCCGTTCGAACTTGTCTTCATGTTGAAAGGAGCGACCGAGCTCGGAGCTGCTAGGGCCGAAGGGAGAGTGTGGAACGAGCTTCGAGGTGGAGGTCTTGGATCGTCGCCGAGTTCGCCGGGGTGGTCGCGATTTTTAACCCTAAATCTTGATGATGGGTTCGGCCTCTTCTGTGTTAGCACGCGTGAGGAAGAAGGCAACGTGAGGCCTTGATTGCTTTGTCTACGAACGGCCACGATTTTGGTAAAAAAAAAAGAAGGGAAATTGTTTATAAAAATATTGTTCAAACTTTGTAATATCATAACGAATTCATACGTTATCAGATTGAGACGAATTTGGTAGCGATGGAATCGCAGAGACGAGCACTACGAGATGGTACAGATCCGAATTTCATTCCGGGCAAGTAGAAATTTGAGTTAAATCGGACACCGTCCGGTTTAATTTGAATTTCGAACGCTCGCCGAAACTCAAGGTGAGTTATTCTCACTCACATCTGGATGCTAGACATTTTAAATAGTTAATATTTAAATATCTGTGTGGATGGCTGAATATAATTGTTATTATCAGTCTGGATTGATATTTATATTGTGATGTGCTAATATTTGTGATGCAGGGAGAAACAGGTTGGAGGGATCCAACTGGATTCCTCACAATTGTAGCAATTATTTTATAATTGATAGTGATACCTGTTTATATGTTGTGATTGATAAATCTGGAAATCTAATTGTACTGTGAAATTGTTGTATAAAGTATAATCATAGAATTTAATTATAAATGGATAAATTGTGTTTTTACAAAATAAAAGGAATTGTTAAATTTAGAATTTCAAAGAATAAAATTTGAAATCAGATTTGAAAGGAAAATGTAAATTGGGCCAAATTGGGATTTTGAATATAATGGGAAGTTTATAAAATGGGTAATGGGAAGTATAGTTTTCTGGAAATTAAATTTATGAAATTATAAATTGTTTAAAATAACGATGTTTATTTTAATAATGGCTAATGTTATCCGGAAATTAAAAATATGTTAAATGGAGTTTCTAACTATAAATTAACAAGTTCAAATGAAAAGTAGAATGTTTTGAAATGCCGTATTTCATTGGAATTTAATTAAGTGAATTGGAAATTTGGCTTCCATTGGAAATTCACCAAAAATGTTTAATTTAAAATGTTTTAAACTATGATTTGAAAATGAATTTCCGGATATGGGAAATTAGGGGTGAACTTCGGATGAAGTCATAGTTAAATATGGGATTTGGGATTTATGTTGAAATCATAAATTGACTTGAAATAAATCAGTGGATTTATATGAAAGAGTACTTTGGAATGTTTAGAAACGGGAAAGTGTTTCCCTGGGAAAACCAAGTAAATGTTTATAAAAAGATTTTAATTAACTAAGGTTAAGTTTTAAATCGTTTTAAAAAGTATTTTTAAGAAATCGTTATTTTTAAAGAAATAAATTAATAATTTTTAATACCGTAATAATTTGGGAGTATATTAGCAATTATTTTTACAAATGGATTTATTTAAAAGTTGGTTTTGACTTAAGTTATTGAAATTAGTATTTTTCTTCTTATAACGCTGTTTTGAATTTAGTTAAACTAAAACCCTTATTTTTAAATCAAAGTTTATGTGTTAATAACTAGTTTTCTTCACATATTTTAAATTTATATTTTGAGTAAATAAATAGAAGTAATTTTCATATTTTAAAGTATATTTCAGTACAAAGTATTTTTAACTGTTTTAAATGCAAATTGTTTTATACTTGGTTATTCCCGATGGGAATAAAGGGTAAAAGATTTACCTTGTAAAGGAAGAGTGGAAAATTGTTTTCAAATGAGTTTTGGAAATGTGAAAATATATCTTTGAAAGATATTAGAGGCAAATAAATAATATGGAGATTTTTTTATTGTGTGATGGATGTGTATGGATGTTTGTGAACATTAATTGATAGTTAAATCACCGACTATCAATATTGGCCAAATGCGCTGATCGTTTCGAAGAGACCGGGATCGAGTTTCCGTATACCGGGATTCTAGGTCTGGAGACTCGAAAACCACTTCGACCCGGTTTGTACGTTTCGCGAAAACGATTTCGGAGTCGAAGATGGAGTAGTGAAGTGCAAGGGCTAGTCGCTACTAATCCTGAGGATATTTCCAAAATGGATGTAGTAGGAATAGTGCCTTCGGTTCCGTTCGGACCCGGGACGGACTTATATGGACGAATGCTTTCGTGACATCGTCAGGTGGACGATGGGCATTCTAAGGGATTTGTGCTATAAAGGTATCGTTTAGCCTCAAGCCTCATCAACCGGGAATGACTGAAAATCAGGGGTTATGCAGCAAGTCTTCGTGGGTAGCCCCCACTTGAGAGTAAGGTCATCCCTGTCTAGATGTCCTTTTTTTTTCGGCTTAGTGGTGCGGTTGCTGATCCCAACCGTGGGGTGATTTTACTTGGAATTATCCAGTAAGGGATGATTCCGGCCTTGTGTTGCAGGGGAGCGGGCGTACTCCTCGGTACTGTGATCTAGGCCACGTACTGTGACAGGTGGTACCCCAGTGCCTAGTCATTCGTTGGAAATCCATTCTCCCTACGTGCCTTGTACGAGTTTTGTTTGTATTACCCACGTTGTGGCTAGTATGCCGGAATTTAATAGATGTAACAATTTCGGCTATTTTATAAGTATTTGTAAATAGACACTATTATAATATCAGAGGATTTTTATAAAAGGTGTTTTAGCTATCGTAAGGTAAAAACCCGACATGTTTATTTGTGGCGTGGTCTTACGAGATGCTTTTGTTTTCAAAGGATTTTTGAAACTTTAATAATCAATTGGGTGTATTTATGATGCGCTGGTATTCCAGACTGACTCGGGTGTTATTTTATTATAATGCTCGGGTCAGACCGAGTATTTTACAGGATAGGTTGCTATGGAGCTCAGGAGAGGAGCTGGAGTTCGAGACGTATTTCTCGTACTTGTATTATTCCGCTGCTGTGATTGTTGAGATTATTTGACTGGTTATGGTTGGTTGTATTGATATACTCTGATGAGGATGTATTGTATATAAACAGATATAGTTTTGATTTGTGTAAAGTTCTGTTTTATATATTATATTTTATTCCGCTGCGACTGTGAGGTTTTGATGTTGTTTAGTTCATTCTTCTTCTTCTTCTACCTTCTTTCTTTTCCTACAATCTGTCTTTTCCGGCATTCGATCGTCGGCATATTATACTGTTGAGTATTTTGTGTCGATTTTTCGAGGGTCGAGAAGGGCGGGTCGTCACAGAAGATATATTAAAGACAATGAAGTTGAAGGTGGGGATCCTAGTAATGGAAGAACTGCTTGTTGATAATTTTGGAGTAGCTCTTGAGATAAATAAATAGCAGTGGTCCCTTGGTTCTGAGATCTTTGTATGCAAGAACTACTCGCTGCTAATCCTGAGGGTAATTCCAATAGGATGTGGTAGGAGAGTGCCTTCGATTTGTCCTATTCCTGGACAACTTGTATGGATAGATGTCTGACATTGCATTTCTAAGATCACAGTGAATTGATCTCTACAAATGTACATTTGTTTTGTGGTGTAGCAGGTTACCCCTCTTATGCTTAACACCCTTCTCTATGGCATTTTAAGTGAAATGTTCTAAGAAAGGTAAATGTTACCTCAAGCCTCAGACCTACGAAATTGTGAAACAGGGGTTGCTTTAAGGCTAAGTGGTTTAGAACCACTAGGGTATGATATCACTTTTCTATATTTATTTATTTTTACCCACTATAAAATTAGGTTTAAATTTTATGGAGTATGCTATGAGACATCTTGAAGAGGCCCGGAATGGCTGAGGTGATATCATATTTGGTGTCATCCGTACCATCTGTTGGTCTCGGGTTGGGAAGTCTTAGTTTGTAGAGGACCATCCTTGGTGACCTCGGTACATTCCTCAAGAAACGTACTATACATGAGGTAGTCCCTTACCTTACTATTCGTTGGAAATCCATCCTCCAATAAATACCTTCATACTTAGTTATAAACCTATTATACCATCAAATTTAACCAATATAACAATTTCAATTATTTGATTATGTTAATTTGAATGGTTTTCAAAGAATGTCATTAAAAATATTATCATTGGATTTTACATAAAAATGATTTGGTTATCATAACGTAAAAACCCATTCTGTGTATATCAGCGACTTGGTCTTATGAGATACCCTTTATTTTCAAATACTTGTATTTTAAGTTTCTCACACCAATCCCATAACTGACCCGGAGTTAATTTTCTTTCCCTTAAACTCTGGGTGCCTATTTTTTAATGTAGCCTAGTAGTCAGGTTTAGTTTTGGAACATTTTGAAAGAGCTTGGAGCATGGAGCCAGAAGATTCTTTTAAAGATTTTTATCCATTTCCACTACACTTATGTACTATTGTATTCCGCATTTGTAAGGACATTGATTTATAACTGTCCATGTTGATGTTAAGTTAATCTCTAATAAATATATTTAAAAATTTCTGCTATATAGATTATATGTTAAAGTAATATATGTTATTATGTAAGATTCTATTCTATGACTTTATTTTCTTTTCCCCATAACCGTCCACCTTTTCGTTCAGATTGAGTTGGACATGTATGGTTTATTGTTAACTTAAATGTATTGAATTGTGGGTCGTTGCAATTACAATTAACTACATACTATTTTTACTCTGCCCAATAAAGAAGTAACTATTTTATGCAGGTTAATTGTAACGCCCCACTCCGAGACCCACATTAGCAAAGAGTATTATTAAGTAACACCGTCTGCTAATGCGGAGAATAGAGCTGGATAGGAGCGACCATCTATAACCTTGTCTTAATTATCTATTGAATACGCCGACAATTGCCACTTCTTACTCAAGTGGATTGACATCTCCAATAAATACTTAATACAAAGTCATAGGTGGCTGAGGATCTATCAGAATAAAATATAACAACTCAAATGTAATACACATCACAGAACAGTAGATCATCACATACATTTACACATATACAGATACATTACAGAGTTTACAAAATGATACATATCAAGTGGTAAAGCAAACCAAAATATACAGGCGAGTCAAAAGAATACATATCAGAGTTACAGACAAAAAGGACTATACAAAAAGCTATGACAAAAGGAGCTAGCGGAATAGTCCATGCGGAAGCAAAATAGGCTAAGTCCAATGTACCTAACCTGAAACATCTCGGTCTGACCCCGAGTATAAAATACACGTGTTAGTCTAACTAAACAAATCAGTTAGATAACCCAAATGATAATGAACATACAAGATCATAAAGTACCACAATTACCTCCAAAAGAGATAACCAAATCATCTAACATAAGATGAATCATAACAAGCCTCATATCATAGGCAACTCAAATAAACCAAGGATATCATATCCCAAAACAAGCCAAAAAGGCAAATGACAAATACCAATAAAGGTAACACAAGTTTCCACAAGGTAATCGCTATATATCGTGTGGTTCAAAGAACCTACACCGAAGGGCGATACTCTAGGGAAATATAATTGTCAAAGAAACAAAAGATGCTCGAGCTCAGTACTGTATAACAAGGATCCATACGCCCGAAGGCAACGCCCGAAGGCAACTCCCAAAGGCAACGCCCGAAGGCAACGCTCGAAGGCAACAAACTGTAGTGGCGGTACTGGACACAACTGTCCGGCGGAATGTGTCATAACTCTCAGAAAAGAACCCGGAAATTGTTTATGTGAGTCCCATACCCCAAGTTCGCACTAAACAGTTTACTAACCGTTAGTCAATTTCACACTCAAAGCAGTACAAAGTTCACCTCATTGCATCGGTAAACCAGACCCAGATGTCAAAACGATCAAACAAATAGATTAGGAATTAACTGAAAAGATGAAAACACATGTTCATAGCACGCGTTTTATCTAATCATTTAATTCTCCTCCCTCTTCGATCGAAGTGCAAAATTGTGTGTGTTTTATATAGAAATTATAAATTGGAGAAATGAACTTTTAATACAATTTGAAAAGATCATTTTATAAAAACCAGTGTACGAAAGCAAAAAGAAATCATCATAGTCAAAATGCGATAACCACCGATTGTAATCGGCATGAATCAATTAAATTTGGAAACTAAGCAAAATAGTCAAATTGGGCTGAGACAAGCAGATTCAGACGTCTGAATTGTATATTTCAGACGTCTGAAACTGGTGTTCAGGCAATACTTTACCTAGGCCAAAAATGGCCAAATCATATCGGAAGCAATTGGATGAGTGATGATAGCTAGGGGTTTATGCCAAACGACTACCCAACCTTAGAGACTCACCAATACACTCCGACCAACATGCCCAAACAACCATATAAGAATTTTCATAGATTTTGACTTCAAACGCCAAAAATTGGAATATTCATTAAACCAATTCAATTCAACAACAAATGGATAAGGAATATATGTTAGGAATTGCTACCTAACACTATCAAAGATATAGATGTAGATGTGAGTTCAAAAACTCACCTTTTAACCCAAAAACTCAAGAGAGAAGCTATAGAGCAAGGCAAGAACAATCACTCTTCAATTATAACCCAAGGAGCTTCAATCTAAGCTGAAGAACAAATATTTCCTAAGTTAGGGTTTAGAAATTTTAGAAATCGAAGAGGAATTGAGATGGAGAAGGAGAAGAGAATGCTTACCTAAGCTTCTCTTGGATTTTGGACTTGAATTAGAGTTTGCAAGAGGAACTAGGGCTTGGAATTTATAATTCCTTTTCTCTTCCCCCATATTCAGTTGAGCTTGAGTTTAAAGAAATGAAATGAGAATGAATGGATGAAGAGAGGGGCTGAGTTAGGGTATATGATGACTTGGGTGAAACCCAAGCCCAAAGCCGAATTAGAAAATAGCCAAATTCAACTTACTCCAAACATATCGATGCTTATACTCAAAAAAGTTGCAAACAACATTTTGAACTCAATGGAAATGGTCTCGAGTCCAAATTGTTGATTCTCAACTTCATTCTTGATTCAGACGTCTGAAATATACGATTCAGACGTCTGAATCTGGAAAAATATGAGTTCCTAGAACAATATTCATACGTCTGAATCGTATATTTCAGACGTCTGAAACTGGCAATTTTGGCCTATTTCCTCTCTGGATTGATTCGAACAATTTCAGACGTCTGAATGAAGCATTTCAGACGTCTGAATTCCTGTGAGACAGTTTTTATCTATTTTTTTTCAAATAGACACCTCCATATCACGATCTACAAAGATTTTTCACTATTTCGACCGTTCTTTGACGAATAGTGACTTTTTGGACTAAAATCCGACTAACGATGCAATACACAAATTAAACATAAAAAAACAAATTGTTAAATATGCGGGTTGTTACATTATTTAGATTAAAATTTATTCCATCTTTAGTGGGAGCGATCTCTTATGCCTACTAGTACAGTGATTAGTAATGCTAAAGTAAGTTTAACTGATCTTAAGTAAAATTTTAGTAACAAACCTATGTTATGTAGAGACCACATCTCCATATGAAGGTTAAGATCGTTACTAATAGTTTTGGAAGCTATGTCAATAAAATTTGTTTTATTGAATATGATATTTTCACTATCTATGTTATAAAGATTGGGCTATAGGTGTGAATTCATTATTGTGATTCGAGCCAAACACATAAATAGTGGGAGAAATGATATTATTACATATATGTAGTTGCGGTCAATTGTAAAATGTCTAAGATAAGCACAAAGAAGTCACTCATATAATATAGTTCAATATTTTTTGGTTGATGTTGGAGATGAAGTGAGTTAATTTTAATGTACTAAAGATGATCAACAAAAGTAAAAGACATAATATATGTATAGATGTAATATCTAAAGTCACCATAGATTGTGTTGACGATGGAAATAAAGTATAGAAGAACAATAAAATTATATATTAGCATTACTATCGAGGATTTTGTCATAAATTTATGGACATTTGATGTTATATCAAATATTATATGTGTGTGCATACGAGCATGCACGCTTGTAGTGACAGCACCTTGCAGATGCAAAAGCCAAACAATAATGCAAATAAGGCTGAATTATATTTGTCAAAAATAAGTTATATAAGATGAAAATAAAGTGATCACATGATGATATTTTGAAGCATAAAATTAATATACTCATCAAGCATAAACAACATAAGACTAAAGCTATTTCACCATTTTCTACTCTTAAACCTAGTTCCTTTCATTAATGGGCAACGAAAAGAAAACGTCAATCTGAAAAAAGAAAAAAGAAAAAGCAAATTGCGAACTGGAAAAAATTACACGATGTGTATCTTTGGTAATAGGAGGAAGTCAATTGGGTTGTGCGATGCTTGGAGACTAGTGGCGAAGAAGTGGAGGCGAGCGATACCAATGGCGAAGGGAGAGGAAGTGCAAAACAATTGACGAGGTAGAGAGCATCAATGTTGTGCGTGCATTTAGGGTGATCAGAGACGATGGTGGTATTTTAGATAGTGACGGCTGGTGTTGTGGGTTTGGCTTGTTGATTGATTTAGGGATCATGAATGAATATTTGAAAGAAGCAAAAGCAATATTAAGGTGAGTTATATCTATAACTCAGAATTATGGTCTAGATTTCCTTCTAATTGATTTTATTTGTTTGCATTGTGATGAATATTGGTAGATAGGGATCGCGTTGGATGAAAATTAAATTGCATATCCTTAATTACTGGTTACGAGTGTTATGGCACGCGCTTCGCGCTTGAATCGTTTTCCTAATAAATTGTATATGTTTAAATCGGTTAAAAAGTGATTTTTTTATTATTTTCAAGTGATATTGAGATTTGTATATTTGTAAAGAAGTGTTTTGAATTTGTAAAGAAAGTTTAATTTTAGATCTTATTTTTAGAAGCGTTTTGAATTTGTAAGGCACGTTTTATTATTAGACCCTACTTTTAGGGCGTTTGAATTTATAAAAGAAGTTTAATATTGAATTCTATTTTTAAATGATTAAGATTTGATAATATATAGAGGGACGTTTTTGGTAGTTGAAATTAATGCTATGTGTTGTGCACAATAATTATAGGATTGCAATAGATGAACACGACACTTGAAATTGATCAGAAGGGAATAAATAACTTAAAGTTGGAAGCTTTGAATGAAATAAATAATTTCGAATATAAATTGTGATTTTTGGAATGAGTTTCTTTATTTAATATATTGGAAATATAAAAGTAGAATAATTTTGATGTGTGAATAGAAATTATTTGAAAAGTGATGATTTTAGAATTTGATCATTTAAGTGAATATTTGAATCCCTATTTTTATTTATCTATGATTATAAAATATTTGAAACTATTTTAAAAAAAGAGAATTCAAAATTTATATTTTGAAATGATAAATTAATCTTATTTGGATTTAATAAATTAAATGTTCAAAAACTATTATTTTGAAGTAATAAGAAGTTGAATGCAAATTTATTTATTGTATTTCATTATTTCTAAACAAAGGGAAACATCTTTAAAAGCTTTTGGTAAAATTTATATATATGTATGGATTAAATTATTATGGAAAGGAATTTTTTGACTTTGTAATAAAAATAAATTGTTGCAAATCAATATTTAGTTGTCAAATATTTAAAAGGTTATATATATAATAGACTTTTTGATTGATGAATTACCTTTCAATAATAGTTTGAAAGTGATTTGAAATCTAAGTGAGGGTTTAAATATACTGATGTTGGAATTTTATTTTATTCCTTTAGCAAATGTCTTAAATTGGAAATTATGTGGGCGTTGGAATTTTATTTCAAGTCTTTGAGAATTATTTCAAATTGGAAATCCTTATTGGAAAAATAGTATTATTTAAATTCGTTTGTAATGGAAATTATGAATTATAAAACTTATTTGATATTAATATTATTTTCAATCATTAGAGAAGAACTTTAAAATGAATGAATTATTTTTAAAAGACTTTACGGGATTTGGAATTGAATGATGTTTAGCATATAGATTTCCTGGTAATTAAATAAGAGGTTTGCAAATATTTATTCTCGAACTATAAAAGGATTTTGGGAAAAGAATAGGAGTTTTATAATTTAATATTCTTTAAATTTAATAATAATATTTGAAATTGTATTGAAGATTTTAGAAAAGTGTATTTTATAATAAAACCGCTTTCGAATCAATAAATAGGATTATTATGTGTTTTGAATGATTTATATTTCTATGTGTGAGGAATCAGACTAAATATACTTATAGTACCGTGTGGTATAACACTTTCTGTAATATTTCTTCGATTATACTTTGGACTTGTTATATAGAATTATATTATGTGAAATTCTAGATTGTGAGGAATTAAAGTAAATAGATTAGTAATACCATTTGGTATAGGACATTCAATAATATTATTCTGATTACTTTTTTGACACATAGTATAGAATATTATGCAGGCGTAATTTGCGAGCACTGAGTAAACAAGTGAGTAACACCAGGTGGTACCGATATTTGTTCAATTACTTTTCGTAAAAGATGTCACTCAAACAGGATCGAGTATGCAGGGTACTATATTTATGGTTATGCGTACTTAGAGTAAGCAGGCTGCGGCCAATAAATGCGTCTATCCATTGTGTGTAAACTCTTATTATATAGGGTGGAGTAAACCATATTAGGTTATTACTTTGTGTTTGAAAGTCTAGATGATTATTATGTTATTATCGATCTCTTAGATTATTCATGAGATCGTGAGTTTATGAAGTTGTGTAACCCCATACACATTGATTATACTGCTATCGAGGATAGTTAGAGGTGCTGAGAGCATGGAGTTGGATCTTGTACCTATCTTTTGTATGGTTATATAAGAGATGACCCTGGCAACTGAGGTTATTCCATATTTATATTTCATGTATGTTTGATTTTAGTGATTGTTATGTGTTTTAATATATGTTGAGTAAGACGAATCCCCGGTAAGTCTACTATTTGATTATATCAGAGATAAGCTTTGGCATTTCTATGAGCATGCCTCATGATGTTTGATGACCTCTTATGCATGGTGATAGTTAGATGATGTTTCACCCACCTGACATTTCACACATGAGATGTAGTTTAACATAACTTTTATTTAGGTGATGTTACTTATGCACGGTTTTACGATAGGTTGCTATATTGAGATGCCATTTTGCTATGATATCACTGTTAAACCATGATATTAGTTATGACATATTGATATCTACATTCTAGACATAGTTTACCCATGTGTTATGTATGTAATACTCGGGGTAGTTTGAAAATTTTCAGTTTCAAGGGCAAGACGACCAGTCTGAGGATGTTGGGCTTAGATGGAGGATATGCATTATGTATATGTTACATCTTGTATGTTTGTGTGTATATTTTTGTGAGATAGTGGGAACTTGCCATATTTTGTATCCAATAAGATTTGTGTGTGTGTGTGTATTATCGTTGTGTTTATTAATTTGTCTTCTCTGTTTTCGATCATATATTATGTATGTTCTATCATGGAAATACACGAATTTATTGCTTTGTCCCAATACCGAGTATATATATGTAGGTGATATGTGGATTTTATTACACCAGCATTATCCTAAGAGAATATTCATGCGTGATAGCCAAATATTACCTCATTCTCCATATTATCAAACAATATTACCTTGTAATACTCTTTAGTAGTATAGGTATAGAGGTGGGGTGTACAGTTGGTATCAGAGTAGGTTTACAATAATACATAATACAAAAGACACGAGTCTTGACCTTAGATGGGAATTAAAGTCCCTGTCCCCGTGGGCGTGTGGTAGATTATTATTTATACTTAAGTGATAATAAAAGTATACGATGACTGCTAGGTAATCATATGGTGACATATTTATATTTGCTTATTATGTAATATATATTTTCTACCTTTTCTATGTGTAAGTCTCTGTATGAGATGTAGAGAAATTGATAGAGGTTAAAGAGGTAGGAGTAAATTGTTCGACCAGTAGCTTCGGCACTGATGAATTAGACCTCTGTGTGGCTTTGAAGCAAGAATGGAGTTGTCTTGTTATGGAAGCTTTAGAAGGCCTTAATCTGAATCTTGCATATTGGATATGTCACATAAATAAGTACGAAGATGCGAGCTTGTCTTTATAGTCCAATAGTAGTGACTAGAGTTGAGCGGAAAAGTCGATTGAATGCTTTTCACGCTGAAAAAATGTGTTTGTTTGATTGATGCGTGTTGGTTATTCTAATAGTTAGATAAATAAATAGAGGATCAAATTGATTAAATAATGATGGAATGTAGAAGGTTAAGGGTATATGAGTTGAGAATGATGTTCTCCAATAATAAATTTTGAGAATGCACTCTTTAAGGGGGAAGTATGTAATAATCCGACTTTCTATGCTTTTGTAGTAATTTATTTTTTAATAAAAATAAAACGTTCAAGTTCAACATTTGGATAATTTCACTTTTGAAAATATATTTTATTGGTATAAAATTACGATATATGAGTTGTTACACTAAAACAATTAGTGAATAAATTCATTTCAAAATAATAATAATATATTGAACTTGAATAAAATATTTATACTGAATATAAAAAAACTTATGTTGAAAATAATTGTTATATAATTGAAAGAGATGAAAGAAATTTTATTTGACGATAATAATAATAAACAAATCAATAAAGATAAAAAAATTATCGAATTTAAATGATTTGTAATCAATCAAAGTATATTTGTTTAAATAGCGAATTCAATCTAGTTGAAATTATATATTTATAAACTGATGATAGATTTATTTTTGTGTGAATAAAAGGGTTAAAATAAGGACTTTATTTCCATAAGGGTATATTTGTAAATAACTATTGTCTAGAACACATTTTATCATCTCAACTATTCTAGATCGTTCTTTCTAGCCCAAAACAACAAAATACCAAACCAGTTACCACTTTTTTCCTCTTAGTCTTAGTTTCCTTCATTAACAGAGAACGCGAAAAAAATCGCGATTGGGAAAAAAGAAAAGAACGGGTAATTCGTGAATTGGAAAAAAAATACATGACGTATATGTTCTGCAATAGGAGGAAGTCGCCTAGGCTATGCGATGCATATATACTGCTGCCAAAGAAGTGGAGGAGTGCGACAACAATGGCGAGGGGAGAGGAAGTGCATGACAATTGATGAAGCGAAAAGCATTAATGTTGCGCGTGCGTTTAGGGTGATCAAAGATGATGGTGGCACTCTAAATGGTGATGACTGATGTTGTAGGTTTGGGTTGCTTATTGTTTTAGGGATCTTGAATGAATATTTGGAAGAAGAGAAAGCATTATTAAGGTGAGTTATATCCATAACTCACAACTACGGCCTAGATTCCCTTTCCTTTGAATTTATTTTTTCGTAATGTGATGAATCTTGGTAGATATAGACTGAATTAGATGAAAATTGAGTTGCATATCCTTGATTATTGGTTGTTACGATGATATTAGTCGATTATTGAACACAATAATGTTATATTTTGTGCAAAATAAGTAAGGGATTGCAATAGATGAACAAGACACTTGAAATTGATTGGAAGGGAATAAATGACTTAAAGTTAGAAGCTTTGAATGAAATGAAATATTTTAGATATAAATAGTGATTTTTGGGATGATTTTTTATATTTAATATTGAAAATATAAAAGTAGAATACTTTCGAGTTGTGAATAGATATTATTTGAAAAGTAATGATTTATGGGATACGATTCAATAAGCGAATCATTGAATATCTATTTTATTTATCTATAATTATAAAATATTTGAAGAATTTTTATAAAAAGTGAATTTAAAATTTATATTTTGAAATGATATGTTAATCTTATTTGGATTTAATAAATTGAAAGTTCAAAAACATTATTTTAAAGTAATAATAAGTTGAATGCAAATATTTATCGTATGGAAATTATTAATTCTAGGATTCATCATATATATTGTTAGGTTAATTTTTGGGAAGTAATATATTATTGTATTTGATTATTTCTAAATAAAGGAATAAGCTTTAAAAGCTTTTGGTAAATATATATATAAAAGTGCATATTAAATTAATATGGAAAGGAAATTTTGGACTTTGGTATACAAATAAATTTTTACAAATCGATATTTCGGTGTGAAATATTTAAAAGATTATATATATATATATATAATAGATTTTTGGATTAATGAATTACTTTTCAATAATAGTTTAAAGTGATTCAGAATATAGGTGAGGGTTTTAAATATATTAATGTAGGAATTTTAAATTATGCCTTTGGGAAATATTTCAAATTGGAAATTATACGGGTGTTGGATTTTTATTTTAAGGTTTCGAAAATTATTTCAAATTGGAATTCCTTAATGGAAAAATAGTATTATTTAAATTCGTTATTCAAAAGGAAATAATGAATTATAAGACTTATTTCGTACTATTATTATATTTATTGATTAGAGAAGAACTCTAAAATGTATGAATTATTTTTAAAAGGGTTTTAAGGGATTTGGAATTGAATGAAGTTTAATGTATATATTTACTTGTAATTAAAAAAAGGGTTGCAAATATTTATTTTTGAAACTATAAAAGGATTTTGGGAAATGAATGAAAATTTTATAATTTAATCTTCTTCAAGTTTAATAATGATATTTGAGATTGTATTGAAGATTTTGGAAAACTATATTTTGTAAGAAAACCCATTCTGAATCAATGAATACTAGTATTTTTTTGAATGATTTGTATTTCTGTGTAACGAAGAATCAGAATAAACGTAGTTATAGTACCGTTAGTATGAGACTTTCAGCAATATTTCTTCAGTTATTCTTTGGACTTATAATATAAAACAAGATTGTGTGAAATTCTAGATTTCGAGGAATTTGTGTAAATGGATTAGTAATACCGTTTGGTATAGGACATTCGGTAATATTATTCGGATTACTCTTTTGACTCATAGCATAGAATATTATGTGAGTGTATGTTGCAAGCATTGAGTAAACGAGTGAGTAACACCAGGTGGTATGGGACGCCTGTGTTGATATTTGTCCGATTACTTTCTGTATGTAGATGTCACTCAAACGTGGTCGAGTATGCATGGTATTATATTTATAGTGATCTGAACTTCGATTGAGTAGGTTGGGAGCCATAAGTGTGTCTATTTATTGTGTATATACTCCTATTATACGGCTAAGAGTAAACTAGATTAGCTTAGTATCCATACACTGTTTCAGATCTCGTTTATCTCACCCGAAACCTCGCTCGAGATCTCATTTTCGAACTTGAGTGAGAGGAGATTTAGCAAAATGAGACATTAAATTTTGATTATACCATATTTGACACTCATCTCGTCCAAGGTATTAATATCATAAGCGGAATTTGAGATAAATCTTAATAGAAGATCTCGTTCGAAGATATTTTTTCATTTACATATTTCTTTAACTTCTTATGTGGGTTCAAAAGGAATTGCACTCTGATGACTTTTTACCAGCTCTACAATTTTACTTCTTATTTTTTAAAGTGTGGAAAAATTAATTAACTTTTTGTTCGCTTTTTTATTTTAATATTTGAATTAACAGAATTCATTTAATCAACACAAAAATAATCACGTAACCACTCTCATCTAAAATAAAATTTGTATTATTGTTTTTTAAGAATTGTGTATGTTCATAAGTTTTCATTTAGATAACAATTATCATAAAAATCTTTAAATTGTTAATTTTGGATACTTAAGTTACTCCAAGATAGTCTCGAGATGGAATTTAAAATCCGAGATGTCAATCGAAGATGTACACCCGAGATTCACTCATATCACCTGTGATCTCGTTCGATATGAGATATTGGGTGTAGAATTCCCCAAACGAGACGCAACCTAAATCTGAGATTTAAAACCTTATATCCATCCTAGTAGCCTAATTGCGAGGTCGCTCCCCGAATTTGTGACATGCCTTTTTTATGTGTATGGCTGAGAGCCAAGGTCGAGAGCCACTGTCTTAGTGTCACATATGCGAGCATTCTATTACCATCAAGGAAACTTGCAGGTTCGTGACCAACACATAGTGTAGTCTTGCACTTGATGGGTTTTGGGTCACGATGACTATCGAGGTAACTAAGACATAGGAGTAAGGCTGAGAGCTTGTTAGGAAGGCTCCTGAATCAGGCTAAGAGATAGCAGTTTCTCGAGTTATTGTTGATGAGGTCTTACAGACACATACTTTTTTTCCCCATATAAGATCATTGTGTATACGATTGAGAACCGGTAAGATATTTGTTGAGACTGATAGCGAAATAGTTATTTATGATGCTGAGAGCACATAAGACTAAGAGTCCAGATGATTATCCATGATACAGAGAGCTGAGTGGATCGGTAGAGGTCTGAGAAACCATATGGCTATTTCATTGGCTGAGGTTTAAGTTGATTACTATAAGGTTGGAAGTTTATATGATTATTATGTGGTTATCGATCTTTTGGATTATTCATGAGACCGTGAGTCTATGAAGACGTGTAACCCCGCACACATCGATTATGCGGCTATCGAGGATAGTTAGAGGTGTCGAGAGCATGGTGTTGGACCCTGTACTTATTTTTTATATGGTTATCTAATAGATGACCCTGGCTACCTAGGGTATGCCATATATATATTTCATATATGTTTGATTTGGGTGATTATTATGTGTTTTTCTATATGTTGAGTAAGACGAATCCCAAGTATGTCTACTATTTGATTATCTGAGAGATAATCTTAGGCATTTCTATGAGCATGCCATGTGATGTTTGCTGGCTTCTTATGCATGGTGATAGTTAGATGTATTGATGTTTCACCCACCTAACATTTTACACATGAGATGCAGTTTAACATGACTTTTATTTGGGTGGTGCCTGCATGGTTTTACGATAGGCTGCTATATTGAGAGACCCTTATGCTATGATAACATTATTATACCATGCTATTAGTTATGATATATTGATGTTTACATTCTAGATATAGTCTGACCCGTGTGTTATGTGTATAATACTCAGGTCAATCTGAGAAATTTTAGGTTTAGGGATAAGATGACAAGTTTGAGGATGATGGGCTTAGATCGAGGGTAGAGTATTATTGTAAATCATTGTGTATATGTTACATCTTGTAAGTTTGTGTGTAAAATTTTTGAGATAGTGGGAATTTTTTCTATTTTGTATCCCATAATATTCGCACGTGTGTGTCTATATATATATATATATATATATATTATCATTGCGTTTTTGATTCTGTATTCTTCGTTATTTGTCATATATTGTGTATTGTTTTACCCTAGAAATGTTGTGTTTATTTCTTTGTATCGATACCAAGTAAGTATAGGTGAGTGATATGTGAATTTGAATACATACCAGTGTTAGCCTAATGGTATATCCACGTGCGACGGTCCAATATCGCCTAATTCTTTGTATTTTCAGACACTGTTACCTAATAACACTCTTTGGTAGTATGGGTATAGAGGTGGGGTGTTACACATTTGCTTGTCTTTTTGGTATTCATGTAACTAAATGGATTCATGCAATAAGCTAGTATATTATCGAATTTGGTGACATCCTAGGTTCTCACTTCATGAAGTTGTTAAATGTGATACTCAATGCAGCATGTGATTACATCGCAATTAGAAGCTCTTATCATTGGTAGTCGGTTCCAGTCACCAATTGGTGAAAGCGAAAGAGAGTAAATGGAGACGTTATCATAGTAGGATTAATTGTATAGAGGGGTCAGATTAATTAATTAACCCTTGTCTCTACATGTGTAATGATATAGCATATATGATACGGGTACTAGCAAGGATGTTACTCAATGCTTAAGTGATAAGTTGTTACTGGGATTGTTAACCCAAATGATTATATCGGGATTCTTAACCCGATATGTTGGCCTAGCATTGTGATGTCCGCTCACTTAGGTGCAACTCAAGCGACTGCCATTGAGAATATCAACTCAATAAATAATAAAGCATTGCCATTGAGAATGTTAACTCAATATATAGTTAGGTGGTTTATTGTCAAGATCTCAAACTAGATATATTCCTAAGATATTCAAGCTTTAGGTGAACTTTCGGAGATCACTGTTTGATTTAGGCACACTAAGGATTGTCAACCTATAATGTGAAGGTAACTAATTCTTTATACATAGTACACACATAGAAAAGAACACCCCTGTATAGTTTAGGTTGTAACTAAACTTTAATTACCTATCAACATCATACCACTGGTTATATAATTCACTTACTAGACCTTGTCCGATCCATTTTATTTCTCCCATTTCAAATCTATTACAGGAGGATAGGTTGTAGGTGAAGTAATCAAGATAAGATGCATGGAGAAGGTGACTTGGCGCTTTGGAGATATATTATTTATAGTTATTGTCCTATGTAACGTATGTTATATCTACAATCTAAAATTTTGTTGTATTATTATATAGAGACTCTATTCTATAAGAACTTGTATGGACCACGATTATTTTGAGACAATGTTGATTTAGATTATTTTAGTACTTAAATTTTATTTCCTTCTGCTATGAGATTTGAAAGTGTAGAACTTTTCAAAATTTTATTTGTCTCTATATCATGTAAACCATTAAAATCTAACAACTCGTACTTCCTACCATGACACGAGTTCAAATGCATTTTTGGGCTTTGGAATGGTGAGTCTGGAGCTACGGATTATTGCTACTATTTTTGGAAGAAGTGTTAGAACTTACATACACCGAATGTATGATTTACCTTCAATTGAAAAATATGACTGAAGAGTTGATCCTTCCGACTACTTTATGACTTTTAACTCCACCACCTAAGCTAGTCAACTCTCCAACAATGCAAACTTCCACTTGTTTCCCACCACCTTGACCAGACCGACCTCCCATTGTATATTGCATTTGTAAATGGGTAACATCCACTCCTGGACCCAGTAGTGTAGTAATTTTAAAATCTGGTTATTTGCCTTGCGAACCAGAACCACAATGGCCAGCGACCTATGCAACATCGGCTAGGGACCGACCGAGTCACTCCACTATTACGTCAATCATTTCAACAAGGAGGTAACCCAAGCTAGTAGGACGAACAAGAACAGTTTGGTGGTTGCCCTATGCTCGGGGTGAGGCATTGGTCAAAAATGTGGAAGAAACTACATAAGTAGCCTGCCTCGTCCTTGATTGACTTTTTTCTAAAAGCCAACGTTGCTATGCATATGGAAGAAAATGGCTTTTTATATAACGATGATGAAGACTTGTGAGGTAACAAAAGTTGCCCGTAAGAGGAAAGCAACCGTAGAAAGAATGGCTGACAAGAGCATAACAAAAAGGGCCCTAGAGATGACTACACACCATTAACTTGCGACATGGAAACCATTTATCTCACACTAGGGATTGCGCCCCATACTAAAGGCCTTCTCTTACCCGATCATGTCAAAACAAGGAGCCATGTGGTAATAGGAAGTATTGCAAGTTCCGGCAATTTAACGGTCACTCCATCAACGAGTCCTGCCACTTAAAAGATGAGATAGAGCATTTAATCCGCTAAGGTGTACTTTGTGCAATATGCAAGACAACATGTTGAGTAAAGGAAAAAAATGAGTTGTATCACTCAATGCTGCTTGTTTAGCAAATGATGATTTACAATCTTGGGGAAGAACCTATGATTTAAATGAGTGGATTGTGTTAACAAATGGAAACAACTAGAACTGGGTAAATCGGGTCGTCGTAATGGATTGGTTGTTGCCTTATTGTCGCATACTTGCACATATATGAATGATTGTTATATAAGTTGATTTATATAAATATCCGGCCGGTGTACTTAATCTTATTTACTTTACATTTTCTTTTCTGTTGCATTATAACATCGTTAGTTATTATACTATTATATGCTATATAAGTTAGTTTATAGTACACTGTGTAATATTATACCATATTACCAGCTGATTAACACCGTACTTTTATTTGGTACCAAAGCATGACTTTCAAAAATCATAACGCAATTTTTGAAAATTTTCCTGTTAATCGGGATTTTTCTAATATGGTGACTAACAACTTCATCCCTTTTGTTCAAGGTCTGTCCGTTGCACGACCATTATTATTCACTGGCACAAATTATAATTATTGATCTACATATATATAAAATTATATGCAAGCTAATGGCTTTGATATCTTAAACGTTACTCAAGTTGTATTCGTGGAACCCATGTGATCCTTAGATCAAACTAACAATGCTATGTAAAGTGGCGTTGTTGGGATTGAATGTATCTAATGTATATGAACATAACAGTTAATAATAAATGCTATGAAAATAATAAAAGATCACCCAGTCAATTTTATACTGGTTCGGACAACTACATCATATGTTCAGACCTAGAATTCCTTTGGAATATGTATATTAATCTACTTGAACAACTAAACATGATTCAACATGACTGCCTAAGACTTCGCAATAGGACTTAAACACTACGTGAAGACTCCACATCAGGACTTTAGTAATAAACTTAAATAAATTCAACCATATAAAGAGCAATAATCGGATAAACCAAAATAAATAAAATAGTCAAACCTTTCTAAAATCATATTTTCTTTATATGCCTTCTACAACAATCATCCTAACTTTAGCACTTTCAGTACAATATCTGACATTATATTTGACTATCTTTTAAATAGATTGTTGGGTACTTCGGCACTTGCTCTTGCTTTTACTATGAATCATCGTCATTTCAAACCTAAACTTCATTCGAATTTTCAGCATTCGAACCGACTAATGCTCGAAATCAAAAATAAATTAGCAAATGAGAATGCAGAAATAGCATGATTTACAAAATTTTGAGCAGAAGGAAGTCTAACTGGGTTTTATTTTTAATCAAGACCAAAAATTAATACATAGAAAAACGATAGAGAACAGAGATAAAAGGGAATATGAAAAAATTAATTGCTAAATAAGGTTAAAAGGAAATAATGTTGCAGAAAAGTGGTTTGACTATAAAAAATGAAAAAAAAATTCTTCAAGTAGATTCACCATTTTCAAGTTTTGTTTTCTCAAATATTATATCATCATCATTATTTTAGCTACTTTTGAAAGCCATGGAAGTCCTTCATATAGGTTCTCGCTGTGCATATAATACCATTGGTTGATAATAATCATAAAGTCAAACTGAACATGAGAATAAAAAAGGATTTTTCTCTAATTTAGCCAATTTTTTCAAATTTATTACGCAAATAGCTTCATTTGAAAACTTATTTCAGTTATAACCCTTTTTTGGCCAGCTTGGCATTGAGCTAGCAAAAGTATACTATTGCCATTTCAAATGGTGCCGATATATTTCTTTTTTTTTGTGAACGTATGAGCGACTTTCAAAAGAAAATAGAGGGGCGACTTCTCAAAAGTCGCCCAGTCGTTTACTGCTTCAAAACAAAAGCCAACCCCAATCTCCTCCTCAGTTTACCCATTCAAAAAGGAAAACAGAAACGAAAATTGTTCTCCATGTTTTTCCAAAATCAAATTTTTTTGCAAATTTTGTAGATTCCTTCGTTAGTTCGAAGCATGGCTTGCTCTTCATCGCAGGAAGCTCCTCTTGATTTCAATTCTACAATCAATCTCCAATTTTTTTTACCAATTAGGGTTTTATTAAATTTAATGTTTTGAAGTTGTTTAGCTAGTTGTTTGACAAATAAATATATGTTTAACATGAAAAATAGTTGATTTTACATTGTTTACCAAAAAATAGTTAACATTGCTTAACTTGTAAGTTTTTTAGTTGAAATAGAATTTGTGATTAGAAAATAGTTGAATTTTGTGTAGATTACTCCTAAGTGTTACCTAGACCGATCGATGGAAGCGTACTGTACTTGCAAGAACGTCGTCGAATAGGCATCCGTGTTTGGATGGAGGTAGTACACTTTGTTATGAAACAAAAATTTACATCGATGTTGGTTATAAGTAATTCTTTTTTCCGACAGTGAAAAACTTCAGATAGGACTATTGATCACTCATCAAAATTGAAGAAAGTGACTTCGTCTCATCCCCCCGTGCTAGAGCTGATCAATCAAGCTAGCTTCTGACTTATATTTTGGTTGGAGTACACCTAATTGGATCATCATCTTATGATCTCTTTGGTGGATAAATGGAGGCCGGAGATGTTTACATTTCACCTTCGAGTTGGTAAGATGACCATCACGTTGGGTGATGTTGTTATTTACCTATAGAGGGTGCTCTATGAGTAACCCAGAGCCGATAGATTACATGGAGTTATGCAAGAGGCTCTTGGGTCTACCTCCTCCTACTGAGCAGTGTTGGGGTAATGAGATTATAGTTACTACATGTTTCAAGAGCAGCTTGCTGAAGATATTCCAATAGACTCCATGGAGATTCAGATTGAGCAGCGCACTCGAGCCATTATATTGCCTATCATCACTTCACGTTTGATATGCGATCATTCGAAGATTCGTATCTAGCTCAGATGGCTTCCATTTCTAGAGGACTTTGATACTGGCTTCCAGTATTCGTAGGCTGGTGCAGTTCTAACCTATATATACATGGAGCTGATGAGGCGTACTTTGCTAGAGAACACGTCCATTGCAAATTATTTGAGTCTAGAACAGGTATTAACATTATTACCCTACATATGCATTTATTTCGTATGTTCATATACATTGCAATTTTATGTATATACACATTCTTATTTATGGTGTTGGACATACCTCCCGGTCAGGAGAATATCAACGAAGATGATGGATGTCGATTTATCTCTATCATATGGTGCTAGGTATATTTTTCATGTTATTTGACTACATATACATATTTTGATCCAATAATTCATAGTATTCTCCTCTTTTAGGTGAGTAGGACCGAAGAGCATGGTGAAGTCTCCCAGGCACAATGTCACGATCTACCGCAATAAGTTCGATGTACTCGATTATGATTTTAACATATACCCCTACACACACATATTCTTGGAGTGCTTTCAAACTTATGCACTACTTCTATGTAGTTATGGACAGCACGGGTTCCACTCATTTGTTTGAGTGATGCAGTGCATAATCTTCCCAATAGAGTGATGCCACAATTTGGTATATGACAATATCTGCCAGAACAAGCTCCATATTACAGGATCTATATTGCATCTGGCGAGTATGATATAGCGATCGAGACATGGAATCATCGCCATCTACAGATGCAACAAGAACGGGACCTCGCGTTAACAAATGAAGAATATTATACTTGGTACTGGACATCACGCGCTGCTATGTGCTTCGCGCCAAAAAACCTCCTGTTACGACAGAGCCATACACTCCTAGAACTCCTTTTGAGAGGAATGTGGTATATACAGTCATTGATTAACTTAGCATAGTTAATTTATATACATTTTAAATACTTTTTTTACAGGCGGACGACATTTATCATGTACCAGACTTGGTTGACTAGCTATCGAAAATGTACCGGAGCGTTCGAAGGGTAAATGCTTTAGTGTAAAGCATATTTTACAAACAATTTTGGGGAAGAACAAGCTATCACGACCTGCACCACCTCCTCATCCTCCTCATCCTCCGCTCACAAAAGCACCGTCACCAAAGTTCGATCCTCCTACGACTCGCATATACCAAAGACGTAAACATCGACAAGGTACTTCATCTTTGCAACCTTTGCAAGCGGAATTTGTTCTCGGGCCTTCGCAACCTAAGGAGACCATGCAACTAAGTGAGGAGGAGGGTTTGTCGGACGATTTCCGTATCACAGAGGAAGAAAAAAAGAACACCTCGAGAACTCTACAACCTACGATCACTAAAACAAAAAAGACATTACGCAACGTTTTAAAAATGTTGCCATACACATCAGCAACGTTTCGAAGAACGATGCCTTATAGCATGCTGCAATAGAGTCAGGAGATACCATAGCATTTGTAACGACCTCCTATTTTGGACCATTCAAATCGACAATAATCCACACATGTCAGACTTGAATAATGAAAAATAACAGATTGTAATAAAATTTGGAGCAAATAAAATCATTCACAGAATCACAGACACAGAAATATCAGAATAACTCGCAGCGGAATTTAAAAATAACCATAGTGGTTCATGAAGCCACTAAAATACATAGTCTCAAAACAAGTACAAATTACATAGTCTAAAACCAATACAGTTTGAATAACCACAGAAAATCCCAAATTCATTTGTCTCAATTACATAAGCTAAATAAAAGACTGAATAGCAAAATAGATAGCAGCTTGATAAAGATGATCTCCAGTAGTCCTGGCTCCGTGAAGATGAAATCCAACTGATACTCAGGCTGACCCGAGCGTAAAATAAAACATAAACACTCGAGTTAGGATAAACATACTTATACAGTGTAAACCAACTCAAGTGAACTGTAGTAAAGGTACAAGTAACTTAGAAGATGCTTGGGACCGCCCATCCTCTAAGGATCCGTTAAAATATCTACTATGTAGTAATATTCGCTATTATAATAGGGTCTAAATAAGTAAAGTATAATCATATCGGAAAATAGCGTTAAGGGGATGGAGAACCTTAACGCGGTCGGATCTTAAAATCATAATCATAGTAAAGCTCGATATGGTAGGTGACACGGCACAACTAGGCAATGCCAGGGTAGATATACCAATTACGCACACGGACTGATGGATACGCATATCAGCCACTACCGTTCCACCTCGAACAACATTCCCAAATCGGAGGATGGCCATCTAGTCAAATCAAAAGTAAGAGTATAATATCGAAGAAATGTGTTCGAGAAGAGGTGCTACCTCACTGGTCCGAGATCGCTCCTGTTTTAGCCACCTTATGCCAACTCACGGGAGTTGGGTCCACGTAATATACCTTAAGAACGTCGCCACCATCCTACTTCATTCTGGAATCTCCACCGCGTACACGGTTGTCAAAGTGGTTTTCGGTATCGACAGAGAGTATGTCCATATCCGATCCCGGTCTCTTTGCCAACCAATCGTTATTATAACCCGTGGTTATAGATTTAAAACAATTTATCAAATATACTTCGAATTAAACCATTTAAAACAAAGTCATTATTCTTTTAAAATCAAATATTAAATTCCCAAAGTTTAGCCTTTTCTGAGTTCATTTATTCACTTAAAACAATAGCGTTAAAATTCTCAGCTTTCACAACATTTAAAAAAGTGCGGCGGTAAGTTATATTTGAAAAAAAATTATTCAGCAAAACAACATTTATAAACTGCTATAACAGTTCAGTTTTAAACAAAAATCATATTCAGCCTACTGCAGTCCTTAACAAGTGCTACAGTAGCCCTTTTATTAGTTCAGGTTCAATTTTAGTTTCTGCTACAACAGCACTTACCAAGTACTATCATAGCCTTAGTTCATTTTAGTCTTTTGGTTCACTTATATAATCCACAACACTTAACAAGTGCTACAGATTTCCCTAGTTCAGAACTTATAAAATCATACATTAAAATGTTCACTTAAATCCTTTAACTAATTTATTTTAAAGAGAAATTTTACACATTAAACCAAAACTTACAAGTTCGCTTATTAAATTCAAGTGTGTAAATCCCACTTTCTTTTAAACAATTCATTTCAACATTTTAAACTCAAACTCCATTTTCCACCATTTTAAAACTAAATTTTCATTTCAATTTAATTAACTTCAGTTTCCATCTTTCTTTTTGGTCAAACTTCCAAATTTAAGTTCCATTTCAAAATCAATATTTCCCATTTATTTATTTTTAACACATAGAAAATTCATTTCTATTCTAAATAAATTATTTAAAATTTCGATTTAAATCAATTTAATATTATTACAATGTTTAATTTATTAAAGGTATCCAGAAAATACAAAAAAGTAACCACGGGTCTGTATAATATTTTCTAGCCTAAGTCAAGTGATACGGATACTATATCATTTCAATCCGAAATTTACAAAGAAAATCCGGGTTTTATCATTTCAAACCCGCAATCCCAAGTAAATAAAATTTAATTGAAAATCGTTCAGGCCTATCATTTCAGCCCATAACGACCTTCCCTTATTCTAAAGTCCGTTCGGGTATGTATCATTTCAACCCATAGTGATTCTATTCTACAGGGAACTTGCAGTGTGATTTAACAGAATAGAATAACAGTAAAATGCAACAAAATATAACAGATGATACAATATGCAGTTTTAACAATTAACATCAACTATAAATAAATCACAGGTAATTATAACATCATTTATTTATTTCTACACATTCAGTTGCGGTCGTTTCGCAATCATATAAGTATGAATATTCATGTGAGATTTACTCACCTCTACGGAGCTGGAGATTCGGAAAAAGAAATACGATGTCTAACGGAAGCACGCGGATAGCACGATCAGTTGTTAGCGGATGCGCCAACTAGATTCAAACCAAAAGCACAATAAATAATCAAATTCACGATTGCACGAATAACGAAATTTTTTTTAAATGAAGCAAACAAACGAAAAAGAAACAAGTTGAAATCGAAAACAATAGCTCGACCACTTTGAAAATAGACTAACTCCAACGATTTACAAAAGTGACAACAGTTTACTTAAAAATCTAGAGTGACAAAACAATTTTTTTTCAAAACAATGGTCAGTAAAAACAGCCTAGGATACCAACCCGTGACCAAAAGCATTTTTTTCTTCCCATTCCCTTTTCTAAAACAAAATCCAGAGGGAATATAGACTAGAATGCCAAAATACAGAAGTGACAAAAATAAAGTTTGTTCATTTCTCAAAACAAACCTCAGTCTGGCACTATTCTTTCGAAAATAAAGATGTAGAGGTAACAAATGAAGTTTCTCAAATCTCTTTTGTTTTCAAACACTAGGCTCAAGGAAAAGCAAATACAAAACCAAAATACAAAAATAAAAAGGAACGAAACAGTTTGTTCATTTTTTCATATGCAAGGCTCGGTCTGACCTTGGTTGGTCTCGGCATGGGTTTGGAGTGTGGCTGGTCTGGTCTCGGCCTGGGTAGGGGTGTGGTTGGTCTGGTCTCGGACTGGGGCTGTCAGGGGTTCGGTCTGTGACGTGGGGACCGGTGGTGGTCTCGGTTGGGGTTGTGGAGGTGGTTCTAGCGAAGGGGTTGGGTGGTGGGCTGGCATGGATAGGGATGTGAGGTTGGGTTCTCGGTCTGGCGTGGGGTGCCTGGGACGTGATGGTGGCTGTGGTTCGGTCTGGGGTTTCGGTGAAGGAGTTGACGTGAGTTTCGGCAGTGGGTTGTGGTGGTTTCGGTCTGGATCAATAGGAGGCGGTGGCAAGGTAGGCTGACGTGAGGTGTGGCATGGGGTCATAGGGGATTGGCATGATGGTGGACTGAATGGTATGGGTTGGTCTCGTATGGGTAGGAGGCGGTGATAGCATGGAGT
Organism: Allium fistulosum; assembly: GCA_030737815.1. NCBI lineage: Eukaryota > Viridiplantae > Streptophyta > Magnoliopsida > Asparagales > Amaryllidaceae > Allium > Allium fistulosum. Next base: position 78,171,328 of record JASFAW010000010.1, read on the forward strand.
AGGCAATTGATAAAGTAAACAAAACAGGGGACAGGCAAACATTGAAATACAAAATAAAAGAAAGGGAAGAGGATGCTGTCTTACCTCCCAGGGATGCTCACGAGAATTATGATGGAGGCGAAAGTGAATTTGCAGTATGGAAATATTTTTGAACGTGGAAAGATAGACAGCCTTTTACTTGATTTAAGGAGAGGAGGCAATGAATAAAAGTTTGAAACGGCAGAGGGAATTAAATGCAATCAAAGTGGAACGAAAAATATGGAAGGCAAAGGAAGAAGTAATCTTCACGTGCACGGTTTTAGGCTAGATTTGAGCAAGATTTTTGAACGGCAAAACTTGCAATGTTAGCCCAAAGTAACATATAATTTAATTTATTTCTCCTTTTGAATAAATTTAAGAATGCTAACGGTTTCTTTTAAATAAATAGCGTATCATTTTTAAACCAAAATTAAAATAGCTATTATCCTCATTAATAAAATTTGATTGTTAAATATAAAGTTAAGAACGGATGAAATTATACGTAAAAATATAAAGTTTTAAATTTCTCGTTTTACGCTAGTTATTACACCTTTAATTCAAATCAATATTTCAAAATGTTTATTTTTAAATAAAATTTCGTTTAAAATTTTTGGGCTATTACACTCTCCCCCACTCAAAACTTTTCGTCCTCGAAAAGGAACGAAAAAGAAACAAAGAAAGATAAGACAGTAGAGCAAAAGTACCTGAAATAAACAATTCCGGATTCGAAGCACGAATGCTCTCCTCCGTCTCCCAGGTGCAATCCCATTCATTAGTGCTCCACTACACTTTGACCAGATTGACAGATTTTCTTCTTAGCTGCTTCGTACCTCGATCGACGATACAAAGTGGCTTCCTCTCAACAGTCAGATTTGGCTCAATATCCAAACTATCAAGAGCAGAAGGCTGAATAATAAGAGATGGATCATGCAGATAGCGACGAAGATGAGATACATGAAAGACATTGTGTATTCCAGAAAATTTCTCGGGTAAATCCAGACGATAAGCAAGAGAGCCAATTCTTTCCAAAATGCGGAAAGGACCAACAAATCTAGGAGAAAGCTTTCCTCTACGACCAAAACGAATAACATTCCTTAAGGGAGAGACCTTAAGGAAAACCAAATCACCAACAGCAAACTCTAAACTCTGTCTTCGATGATCAGCGTACTTCTTCTGTCTATCTTGAGCAATCCTCATCTTCCTCTTAATCTCTTCAACTCTCTCTGAAGCTTCTAAAACCATCTCAGGACCAAGAACCAAACGATTACCGGATTCAATCCAACATGAAGGAGATCTACAAGGTCGTCCGTAAAGAGCAGAAAACGGAGATGTCTCAATACTGGCCTGATAACTATTGTTATAAGTGAATTCGATAAGATGGAGATGATCTTCCCAAGATCCTCCATAATCAAGCACACAAGCACGAAGAAGATCTTCTCAAATCTGATTCACCCTTTCCGTTTGACCGTCAGTCTGTGGATGGTAAGCAGTGCTCAGATTTAGATGAGTACCCAAAGAATCCTGAAAGGCTTTCCAAAACCTACTGGTAAAGATAGGATCACGATCACAAACGATACTGAGAGGAACACAATGGAGACGAACAATCTCCCTCATGTAAATCTCAGATAAACTAGAAGCTGAACGGGTAGACTTGACCGGAATGAAATGAGCTGATTTGGTTAATCTATCCACAATAACCCAGATACTCTCGTTACCCTTCCTAGTCCTCGGTAAACCATCAATGAAATCCATAGAAACTTGTTCCCACTTCCAATTGGGAATCTCAAGAGGCTGCAATAAACCAGGAGTCTTCTGATGATCTGCCTTGACTTGCTGACAAGTCGCACACCTATTTACAAAAATGGAAATATCTCGCTTCATACATTTCCACCAATATAACTTCTTCATGTCCTGATACATCTTGGTCACGCCTGGATGAATAGAAAGTCTGGACTGATGATTCTCCCGAAGTAACTCCTGTCTCAATCCATCAACATTCGGGACACAAATCCTATTATTAATCCTCAATACACCCTTATCGTCAATCTGAGCTCCACTGCCATCAAGACTACTACCTCCAACTCTGCTTCGAACACTCTCCTTAATCAATCTAAGCATCTGATCCTCATCCTGTCTAGCCATAATACGATCCACAAGAGGTGAAGAAACAACAATCTAACACAACAAAGCTTTCTTCCTACTCAAAGCATCCGCCACAACATTAGCCTTTCCCGGTGTATAGTTGATGTCGAGGTCATAAGAAGCAAGGAACTCTAACCACCTAACTTGTCTCTGATTCAAATCCTTCTGAGAGAAAATATACCTCAAAGACTGATGATCTGTGAAAAGCTCGAACTTGGTACCCAACAGATGATGTCTCCAAAGCTTCAAAGCGAAAACAACAGCAAGCAACTCTAGATCATGGGCAGCATAATTTACTTTATGGGTCTTCAACTGTCTACTAGCATAAGCAATCACTCTACCATCCTGCATCAGAACAGCTCCCAAACCTTCTCGACAAGCATCAGTGTATACCGTTAATCCCTCATTTCCATTTGGAACGGTAAGAACAGGTGCGGAAGTAAGCTTGTCTTTTAACTCATTGAATGCGGCCTTACACCCACTACTCCAAATAAACTTAGCATTCTTCCGAGTTAAAGCAGTGAGAGGTGCAGCAATCCGAGCGAAATTCTCAATGAATCTCCGGTAATAACCGGCAAGGCCTAGAAAACTACGGATATCAGTAGGAGTCTTAGGAGTTTCCCAATCCTGCACAGAATAGGGAAAAAGAAGGATAATAGGAAAGATATAGTAAATTGAAATGAAACAAGGAAAGAGAAGGAAAGAAGAACTTACATTGATCGCATCGATCTTGACTGGATCAACTGAAACTCCATTACTAGAAACAATATGTCCGAGGAATCGGACTTCATCCTTCCAAAAATGGCATTTGGAAAATTTAGCTTTTAACTGATGATTCCGAAGGGTCTCAAGAACAGATTTCAAATGTGACTCATGTTCTTCTTTAGACTTAGAGAAAATGAGGATATCATCCACAAAGACTAGAACAAATTTATTAAGCACATCACAGAAAACACGATTCATCAAGTCAACAAAGAAAGCATGAGCATTAGTCAAACCAAAAGGCATGACTAACCATTCAAAGAATCCATTCTCAATACGGAAAGCAGTCTTAGGAATACTTTCCTCGGCAACTTTGAGTTGGTGAAAACCTGTGGCAAGATCAAGCTGAGAGAAAACAGTAGCACCATAAAGCTGATCAAACATGTCATTGATGCGAGGCATTGGATATCTATTTTTCATAGTGAGCTTGTTCAACTCCTTATAATCAACACACATTCGGAGAGAACCATCGGACTTGGTGACGAAAACCACCGTAGCTCCCCATTCAGAAAAACTAGGTCTGATCAGACCCTTGGAAGATAGGTCTTCAATTTGTTTCCTTAACTCAACCTTCTCGCGGGGTGCCATTCTTCTAGGAGGAAGAACTACAGGTCGAGCTCCAGGAATGAGATCAATGCGGAAATCAATTTCCCGCTTGGGAGGTAAAGCAGTAACTTCCCCAAATACATCCGGGTAGTGATTAACTACCCGAGTCGACTGAAGATCAACAGGAGAAGAATCCAAAGAGTAGATAAAGCTACCAGCACAATCATGAGGCAGACTACACTGAATAACCAAAGAATTACCCCGTTCATCCTTAAGAGAAACAATTCGGGATTTACAAGAGATATGGGCATCGTGATTCTTTAACCAATCATCTCCAAGCAGCAAATCAAAAGTATCAAAACCAAGAATATAGAAATCACCACTAAAACGATGATCGGAATGGTGGAGTTTCACATGTTTACAAATCTTATTAAGATTTGCGGGACCACCAATAGGATTTGAAACACATAAAGGAACAGAAGCATATTCAGGAGAAAGGAGATGTTCAAACTTGTTACACAGATCATCAGAAATAAAACTATGCGAAGCCCCAGTATCAAATAAAACACGAACAGGGTGATGAAATAAAGTAAAGGTTCCCTGAAGAGTACCTTGATCATCGCTAGGAGCAGGAGTAGGTGCAGCAGGTGATGAAGCAGATGTGACAGCAAATACGCCAGATGGCTTTCCCTTCTGATATAAAGGACAGTCCTTCCTAAAATGACCCGGCTGAAGACAAACATGACAAAGATCGTTCCTGGAAACCTATGGTGGAGGAATAGCAGCACCAGACGGATTAGGGCAACTATTGGCATAGTGTCCCTTCTGGTCACATTTGAAGCAAGTAATGGAGGAAAGATCAATAGGGTGTCTCTGGGAAGGAGCAGATGCTGAAGATCCCAAGCCCGCATGCTTGATCCAATTCTTCTTCTGCTGGTGGAAGTTGGGCTTTCTCTTCTTGGAATTTGCAGAGGAAGATTGTGAGACATGAGCACCAGAAGCAGCAGGACCCTTGGAAGTAGGGTTCTCATAGCGAATAGCCATATCCATGAGTTCAGTAAATGTGCCATGAACATGTGAAATAAGGCGATCGTAGAACTCTGGGCGAGCTCCAGAAATGAACTTCTCATTCTTCTTTAGCTGAGTGTCGATAAGACCAGGACCAAATTTGGAAAGTTCATTGAACTTCCGTTCATACTCTGAAAAAGACATGGTACCCTGCTTGAGGTCCATGAATTCACGGTAAAGCTGAGATTTCCCGGCTTCGGGCATCCATTTTGCCACAAAAGCCTCCCTGGAAAGAAATTACAGAAACCAAACTTAAGATAGATTCAAAAGGAAAGGAAATGGGAAAAATTCAATTTAACACAAAGGATACCTGAACTGCTCCCACGAAAGATCACCTTTGTTAGTGTGGGTCGTAACAGACTCCCACCAATCTAAGGCTGACTCTTGCAGCTGCCATGCTGCTAACTGACGCTTCTGGGCATCAGTGATCTCTAGACCAGTAAAAATTCTCTCCAAACTTCGTAGCCATTGCTGGGCTTCGATAATACTCTCTGAACCGGTGAACCTAGTGCCACCGAGCTGAGAGAATTCCTTGCAAAGAACAGTAAACCTAACGGGTGCAACAGGTGGAGGAACTGGGGCAATACCACGACCCCTACCTCTAGCATTTCCACGATTCATCCTGGAAATATCAAGAATAAATTTAGGACAAGGTACAGAGAAGACAAAGATAAGTTAAGATAAGACACGATAAGATTACTTAGATGAATATCCTAATAACAAAATTTCTAACAAGGTAGATACGGAAAGAAGGAAGTTTGAAAATTTCTTCTTAAAACAAGAAAACTTTATATCAAAATAATCTTTGAAAAAAAATCATTTGAGAAATCATTTTATACTTTGAAAATACGTTCACTCACAAGGAAATGATTCTGAGTTTGATTTCACTCATTCTAGGGTATTTCTACCCTATCTCTAATGAGTTTTTGCTCCATAGGCTAAGGTTTGCCTAAAACCAAAGCTCTGATACCAAATGTAACGACCTCCTATTTTGGACCATTCAAATCGACAATAATCCACACATGTCAGACTTGAATAATGCAAAATAACAGATTGTAATAAAATTTGGAGCAAATAAAATCATTCACAGAATCACAGACACAGAAATATCAGAATAACTCGCAGCGGAATTTAAAAATAACCATAGTGGTTCATGAAGCCACTAAAATACATAGTCTCAAAACAAGTACAAATTACATAGTCTAAAACCAATACAGTTTGAATAACCACAGAAAATCCCAAATTCATTTGTCTCAATTACATAAGCTAAATAAAAGACTGAATAGCAAAATAGATAGCAGCTTGATAAAGATGATCTCCAGTAGTCCTGGCTCTGTGAAGATGAAATCCAACTAATACTCAGGATGACCCGAGCGTAAAATAAAACATAAACACTCGAGTCGGGATATACATACTTATACAGTGTAAACCAACTCAAGTGAACTGTAGTAAAGGTACAAGTAACTTAGAAGATGCTTGGGACCGCCCATCCTCTAAGGATCCGTTAAAATATCTACTATGTAGTAATATTCGCTATTATAATAGGGTCTAAATAAGTAAAGTATAATCATATCGGAAAATAGCGTTAAGGGGATGGAGAACCTTAACGCGGTCGGATCTTAAAATCATAATCGTAGTAAAGCTCGATATGGTAGGTGACACGGCACAACTAGGCAATGCCAGGGTAGATATACCAAATACGCACACGGACTGATGGATACGCATAGCAGCCACTACCATTCCACCTCGAACAACATTCCCAAATCGGAGGATGGCCATCTAGTCAAATCACAAGTAAGAGTATAATATCGAAGAAATGTGTCCGAGAAGAGGTGCTACCTCACTGGTCCGAGATCGCTCCTGTTTTAGCCACCTTATGCCAACTCACGGGAGTTGGGTCCACGTAATATACCTTAAGAACGTCGCCACCATCCTACTTCATTCTGGAATCTCCACCGCGTACACGGTTGTCAAAGTGGTTTTCGGTATCGACAGAGAGTATGTCCATATCCGATCCCGGTCTCTTTGCCAACCAATCGTTATTATAACCCGTGGTTATAGATTTAAAACAATTTATCAAATATACTTCGAATTAAACCATTTAAAACAAAGTCATTATTCTTTTAAAATCAAATATTAAATTCCCAAAGTTTAGCCTTTTCTGAGTTCATTTATTCACTTAAAACAATAGCGTTAAAATTCTCAGCTTTCACAACATTTAAAAAAGTGCGGCGGTAAGTTATATTTGAAAAAAAAATTATTCAGCAAAACAACATTTATAAACTGCTATAACAGTTCAGTTTTAAACAAAAATCATATTCAGCCTACTGCAGTCCTTAACAAGTGCTATAGTAGCCCTTTTATTAGTTCAGGTTCAATTTTAGTTTCTGCTACAACAGCACTTACCAAGTACTATCATAGCCTTAGTTCATTTTAGTCTTTTGGTTCACTTATATAATCCACAACACTTAACAAGTGCTATAGATTTCCCTAGTTCAGAACTTATAAAATCATACATTAAAATGTTCATTTAAATCCTTTAACTAATTTATTTTAAAGAGAAATTTTACACATTAAACCAAAACTTACAAGTTCGCTTATTAAATTCAAGTGTGTAAATCCCACTTTCTTTTAAACAATTCATTTCAACATTTTAAACTCAAACTCCATTTTCCACCATTTTAAAACTAAATTTTCATTTCAATTTAATTAACTTCAGTTTCCATCTTTCTTTTTGGTCAAACTTCCAAATTTAAGTTCCATTTCAAAATCAATATTTCCCATTTATTTATTTTTAACACATAGAAAAATCATTTCTATTCTAAATAAATCATTTAAAATTTCGATTTAAATCAATTTAATATTATTACAATATTTAATTTATTTAAAGGTATCCAGAAAATACAGAAAAGTAACTACGGGTCTGTATAATATTTTCTAGCCTAAGTCAAGTGATACGGATACTATATCATTTCAATCCGAAATTTACAAAGAAAATCCGGGTTTTATCATTTCAAACCCGCAATCCCAAGTAAATAAAATTTAATTGAAAATCGTTCAGGCCTATCATTTCAGCCCATAACGACCTTCCCTTATTCTAAAGTCCGTTCGGGTATGTATCATTTCAACCCATAGTGATTCTATTCTACAGGGAACTTGCAGTGTGATTTAACAGAATAGAATAACAGTAAAATGCAACAAAATATAACAGATGATACAATATGCAGTTTTAACAATTAACATTAACTATAAATAAATCACAGGTAATTATAACATCATTTATTTATTTATTTATTTCTACACATTCAGTTGCGGTCGTTTCGCAATCATATAAGTATGAATATTCGTGTGAGATTTACTCACCTCTATGGAGCTGGAGATTCGGAAAAAGAAATACGATGTCTAACGGAAGCACGCGGATAGCACGATCAGTTGTTAGCGGATGCGCCAACTAAATTCAAACCAAAAGCACAATAAATAATCAAATCCATGTATGCACGAATAACGAATTTTTTTTTAAATGAAGCAAACAAACGAAAAAGAAACAAGTTGAAATCGAAAACAATAGCTCGACCACTTTGAAAATAGACTAACTCCAACGATTTACAAAAGTGACAACAGTTTACTTAAAAATCTAGAGTGACAAAACAATATTTTTTCAAAACAATGGTCAGTAAAAACAGCCTAGGATACCAACCCATGACCAAAAGCATTTTTTTCTTCCCATTCCCTTTTCTAAAACAAAAGCCAGAGGGAATATAGACTAGAATGCCAAAATACAGAAGTGACAAAAATAAAGTTTGTTCATTTCTCAAAACAAACCTCAGTCTGGCACTATTCTTTCGAAAATAAAGATGTAGAGGTGACAAATGAAGTTTCTCAAATCTCTTTTGTTTTCAAACACCAGGCTCAAGGAAAAGCAAATACAAAACCAAAATACAAAAATAAAAAGGAACGAAACAGTTTGTTCATTTTTTCATATGCAAGGCTCGGTCTGACCTTGGTTGGTCTCGGCATGGGTTTGGAGTGTGGCTGGTCTGGTCTCGGCCTGGGTAGGGGTGTGGTTGGTCTGGTCTCGGACTGGGGCTGTCAGGGGTTCGGTCTGTGACGTGGGGACTGGTGGTGGTCTCGGTTGGGGTTGTAGAGGTGGTTCTGGCGAAGGGGTTGGGTGGTGGGCTGGCATGGATAGGGATGTGGGGTTGGGTTCTCGGTCTGGCGTGGGGTGCTTGGGACGTGATGGTGGCTGTGGTTCGGTCTGGGGTTTCGGTGAAGGAGCTGACGTGAGTTTCGGCAGTGGGTTGTGGTGGTTTCGGTCTGGATCAGTAGAAGGCGGTGGCAGGGTAGGCTGGCGTGAGGTGTGGCGTGGGGTCGTAGGGGATTGGCGTGATGGTGGACTGAATGGTATGGGTTGGTCTCGTATGGGTAGGAGGCGGTGATAGCATGGAGTAGGCAATTGATAGAGTAAACAAAACAGGGGACAGGCAAACATTGAAATACAAAATAAAAGAAAGGGAAGAGGATGCTGTCTTACCTCCCAGGGATGCTCACGAGAATTATGATGGAGGCGAAAGTGAATTTGCAGTATGGAAATATTTTTGAACGTGGAAAGATAGATAGCCTTTTACTTGATTTAAGGAGAGGAGGCAATGAATAAAAGTTTGAAACGGCAGAGGGAATTAAATGCAATCAAAGTGGAACGAAAAATATGGAAGGTAAAGGAAGAAGTAATCTTCATGTGCACGGTTTTAGGCTAGATTTGAGCAAGATTTTTGAACGGCAAAACTTGCAATGTTAGCCCAAAGTAACATATAATTTAATTTATTTCTCCTTTTGAATAAATTTAAGAATGCTAACGGTTTCTTTTAAATAAATAGTGTATCATTTTTAAACCAAAATTAAAATAGCTATTATCCTCATTAATAAAATTTGATTGTTAAATATAAAGTTAAGAACGGATGAAATTATACGTAAAAATATAAAGTTTTAAATTTCCCGTTTTATGCTAGTTATTACACCTTTAATTCAAATCAATATTTCAAAATGTTTATTTTTAAATAAAATTTCTTTTAAAAATTTTGGGTTATTACAGCATTTTAGAAACGCTGCTAAAAAATGTCTACAGAAGCTTTTTCAAAACGCTGTAGTTAATTAATTTTGCAACGTTTAGAAAACGTTGCCAACTCATTTCGTAGCATTTTAAAGAACGCAGCTACACTAGAAGCTTCAATAAACCAGGTTATATCGCAACAGCTTTGAAAGGTTGCAAGAGGCATTATTGCACCGTTTTAGAAAATGTAGTGGTTTTCTACTGCATCAGATATATGCCAATACATTTGAAAAACACAATATAAAAATCTATTCAACAACAAACTTCTCAATTTAAAAAACACTAATAAATATAATATGATAATATAAGAAACTATAAGATTAAACATAATCAAAACTACACCAAAATTGTACACCAAAAAATTTAAGTCATATACAACATTTCGTAAACAATGTTTTAAACACAAATGATAGCAACATAGTCTTACAAAAAGAGCTTGTTAAAAGAGCAATACATAAATCATGAAAAGTCCAAGCTCGTCTCCATCAAAGTCCGATATCCCTATAAGAAAAAAATGCAATTAGAGAGCGGTAAAAGAGAACAAACATGAATTTATTTAGCATCAAATATGAAAAAAAATGTATGTTGGGTTATGTAGAAGAAATTATTGTTATGAATGTCAATTTTCACAGCTGGTATTGTTATTGTTATGAAGTTCCATTTTCGCAGCTATTATTGTTCTTGTTAGCAGTGGCAGTATTGTTATTAACCAACTTAAAACCATAATATTAATTAACTTGAAATTAACATATTTGGGGCACACAACAGTGTTTTCCATATTAGTGTTGTGGTGCAAACAAATCATTATTTTTTATAAAAAAATGAATATTGTGCACCATGAGAAACATTAAATTCAGCATATAGATAGTTCATCTAACTGTTAACCATAACAAAGGTTCAAACTGCAGTAAGCTTATATAAATATGGTTGAAGGTGTGAATAAAAAATATACCTTGGAGAACATGATGCAATTTGGCTAGTTGATACTGCAGTGCGGCTTCCAAATTTCTCTATGCCATAATAGCCCTCTTCTCCATCTCTACCAGCAGAGAAATGGCTTTGTCATAGTTTTCCTGCATACATCTGGAAATATGGGGTAAGTCCATACAACCAATAAGCAGATGCAATATAGACACCATAATTTATTAGCATCACATATAATCCTGCAATGAGCTAACAAAAACTATAGCAACCTGCCAACCTCTGAAATCAAGTAAAAAAATTGATTAAAACATGTCACAGTGGATTCCTAGATGCACTCTTTCTGACCTATTTAGAATGCTACTATGCATTTTAATTACTGAAGATAGTCTGAGGCACAAAATATGTTGATATCTTTATAGGCATAAAAAATAATAAAACAACACCTAAGTTTAAAAATGTTGGAATGATATCAACAAAATATTGAACATGTCAATAGCAAGTCAGAAGTGATAGTAAGATATCTAAAAATATCATAAATATATTAAGTTTTGAAGATTCTGATGATATTGTTAAATTACTACTAAATCTACCAATCTTTTAATGCAATACAATTACCTCTCAAATCTATTGATAATCCTATAGAGCCACTTTGTTGGCGATGTCTCTTGTAACAAAACTGTTAAACTTCAAAATACTTGATGCAAAGCCTGGATTAAGAGATTGGGCGAAGGAGATGAGTGTGATTGTAAGACTGAATTTTTCTCTTGGTGACACTCTCTCTTCTTCTATATCTAGTTTTATATATCTTTATTGTTCACTGATACATAAGTTCTAAGGCACATCACAAATATTTGTTTATATTTATCTTTAGTCTGGTGCAAACATATACAGATTTGTAACGGTGATGATAACAATTATTTAACCCAAAAAATAAAATAAAACATAAATTACTATGAGAAAAAATTTGAACCTGGATTAAAATTTACTCTGGCACATCCTATGTGAGCCATTTCTTATCAGCTTTTGTTTTATCACTTAAACTAAATTCATATATAGCATGTGAAGGCACGCTAATTTCATGAAACACATGTAAAAATTAATCTGATTTACTAATTTAGCATCAGCATTTCTTAATCCATTAGATAACTCAATTTCACATCAAAATGACTATAAATCAATAAATTCAAAATTGGAAGAAAAAGCATAAATCAATGCCTATAGAACTACTTATTAATTTTTTCATTACTCACCTCTGATCGTAATGTTTATCATGTTAATTCAGTATAGTTTTGTGTCAATTAATGCAGTGCTTGAATGATGCATTTTTTAACTTGTTTTATGCCTGGATGTTAAAATTATGGCTGTTGTATTGGATTAGATAAAATGAAATTCAAAATAGGAATAAATAAAAAATCATATGAAATAAATAAATAAATAAATAAAATGTTTAAACTTGAATTAGTAAAGTTGATTTCTTGTCCATTATGCTCGTCTGTAGCAATTCGGATAAATGGATCTTAGAAATAATCAAACGAATAGAAGTAATGTATAGTAAGGTTGAAAATGCGAATGAGAGGGTGGGAGCTCCAGAAACTCCAAGTCAGCCTCGGCAACTTTCAAAGCTAGAACTGGAAAACAGGAAGTGGAGGAAAGGGTTTGCTAGTATGGCTTTTAACACGAAATCAAGAAAGGAAGGTAAAAATTTGAATGGAGATGATAATGAAATTGTCTGCCTAAACCTTGATTGTGGTCAGACTCCAGGTTCCCAAGTAGTACCTGAAAATGTGAGCTGTGGAGCCAAAGCAAGTGTTGTAGCACTAAGTGCATCCCAAAGTAAGCCGAAAAGTACAAAATGAAAGAGGAAGGAGCAGAATCAGCTTGCTAGTTCAATTGCGGAAGACACGAAAAGAATGGAGCTTATCATTGAGCCCATCGTTAGCAAGTTTGCATGTTTGAATATTAACGAAGCGCATGAAAATGTCATAAATGAACCCGACAATGCACTTGTTCCTTTTGTTGGTGGTGGGGTGATGGTGCCATATTCAGGCCACTTGAGGTTTGGAAAACAAAAAAGACTAGGGCTAAGGATGATTGGATGATGAATCAAAAAGAGTACAGAACCTTTTAATGGGAAAACAGAGCAATGTTGGTGAAGGGACAGATGTAGATAGAGAACAATGGTTGGAAAATGAACGACAGATTTTCCTTGGTCGCACAACGTCGTTTACTGCTCACATGCATCTCATACAAGGTATTTAATGTCATGTATATTTCCCATTATTATGCAATTGTTTTAGATTAAGAAAGAATATGATTAGAACTGCAACTTTGTGCATTGTCATGTATTTGTTCCAGTGAAACAAGCATGAATTTTGTCTTTTTTTTATAGGAGTAGAAACTCACTTACTTCTCAATCATATCGCTAGAAAAGTGACTGCTGATAATAGTTTTCTTTTATTTGGAAAAATGAACTTGTATTTTAATAGAAATCTATACCACAAGACCAATGGGATCCCTTTATAATTCTGTTAGAAGTCTGGTCATTATGACCGTCCAAAATTGACAGTGCATGTATATATTTATTGATACATGTTAGGCAATAGAAAGTTTGCTCCATGGAAAGGATCTGTTGTGGACTCATTTATTAGCGTCTTTCTAACACAAAATGTCTCAGATCATCTATCAAGGTGAAAATATCATTTTCTGAATACATAAACGTGTGCGTGCGTGTGTGCGTGCATTCGCACGTTTGTGCATGCTTACATGCGTGCGTGCATGTGTTGTGTGTACTTTCGAGAACCAATGGTCCATTATAATTCTATATTCATAGAGTAGTATTTAAATAATAAATAGATTTTATTTGCTCATTTTCTATTTTATCTTTTGTGCAGCTCCGCTTTCATGTCCCTTGCTGCTAGATTTCCTGTTAGACCTAATTCAAGCAACAATGTCAAAACTCCAGCAGGTCCTGTAGTAACTAACCAAATATACATGACCAAAATCTACCAGGAGTTTATGATTCTGAGCAATCATATAGTACGAAAAGTAGTTTTTCAGATAGAGGAGTTGGTCATCATGAATCACCAGATACCGTTTTAGGCTTGACTGTTACAAGTTGTGCAAATATAGTAGAAGGTGAAGAAGATAAAATTCGACCAGTAGAGGATGTGGTTTCATCACAATATAGTAATTGTTTCGTATCTTTTACCCAACTTTTACGTATGGCAAACCATGGAGCATTGTATGCCCCAAATGTTACAGGTGATAAGAGATCAGATGAATGTGGTGGTCGAATCGATTGGCCTACACTTCTAAGAAGCAATGAAGTACCAAATCCATCAAAAAACCAGATTTAACAAATCAAGAACAATTGAACAATAATAAGTCAAGGAAAAAAATAAATATTATGAAGCTAAGAACACGGTAGGGTATGACTGGGACCGCCTGAGAAGGTAAGTATTTGAGAATGGTTTTAGCGCAGAAAGGAGTTGTGATGCAACTGACTCAATGGATTATAATGCACTAAGGAATATTGATCTCAGCGAAATATCCAAGGCTATCCACGACCGTGGGATGCATAATTTGCTCGCAAAAAGAATCAAGGTATGAGGCGGATGGTTTACAAAATAGTGATAACAAATAAATATGATAATAGAGAATCAAGGTATGAGGTGGATGATCTACAATAATAGTTGATAACAAATAAATATAATAATAGTAATAAAAGTTGGTTCTTGTTTATGTTTATACTAAAATAAAAAGTGCTGATTAATTATTTTAGGCATTTCTTGATCGGCTGGCAAGGGATCAAGGAAGCATTGATCTTGAATGGCTAAAGCATGTCTCACCAGACAAAGCAAAGTAAGATCTCTTAAATTTAAATTTTTTTACTTATCTTTTGTTTTTATTGAATGTTAAACCTTTTAAAAGAACATTGATAATACGTCTATTAGCTTTGTTAGATTTATATTATAACTGAAATTTTCTTTTGGGTGTTTCTTCTAGGGATTATCTACAAAGAAACATAATACTATTTCTACTAGCTTTGTGAGATATTTTAATCATAATTCTTTTGGATCAAGTGATTTCCTGTTTCTTTTAGGGAGTATCTACTAAGCATAGATGGACTAGGGCTCAAAAGTGTTGAATGCATTCATCTTTTAACACTTCACCAACTAATAAAAATAAATATTTACCATTGAAAATGATGGTCCATCGTAATGGGTAGGCCGCTATGATGAATCTCTCATATTCATTGTGTCTGAAATGTTGCACTGGGACCTGCCAAAGATGCATTTTGAATAATATATGAACAATCAAACAAGCATGCTTTTGTTTCAGTTAACCAACACAACACAATATTTACAGCAGGCTGATTTCTAGGAATAGAAAAAAATAAGCATTCACAACAGATTTCATACAAGCTAATATAAAGTTGTATTTTATAGACCTAATTTTGTCTGCGTCCAATGTCTAATTTATCATGTCCCTACTAGAAACCCAAAGCACGATTGATCGCGCAGCTGAGATAGGGAGATGTGATCAGATCACATGTTCTTCATTAACAAACATGAATTAAGAAACTATAGGTTTTAATGGCTTCAGTTAATATATGCTTACAACTATTGGTTTTATTTTATAAAAGGAACAACAATTGAAATGCTAAGTGTATACCTGCTTGGAAAGAGAGGCTTATGTACCCAAGCTTCTTTACTCGACCTTAAATTGGAAAACAATATACACCATAAACATCAGGAACCTTGAACTACGTTGAGTATATACCCTGACATGGAAAATTGGTAGGAGATTTTGCATATGAGAAACTGAAAATCACATTAAAAATGCACAAATGCTGCATATTATACCTTGTTGTCATTGGAAAATCACATAAAAATCAGGTTCACTGGAACAAAATATAAGGTAGTGTTTGGTTTAAAATAAGTTTTGTGTTTTGAGTTTTCAATATTAATTACATACTATAAGAGGTGTGGACGGACAACGGATAGGATAGAAGAAAGATGAAGGAGACCATGGAAGGGATGGAGAAACGATGAAATGATGGATTGTTTTTCGTGCTTCTCTTATTCCTCAAAACATGAAAAATTAAAAAAAGTTGTTTTCTATTTTGTATGTTAACATTGTTTTTTAAATTGGTTGTTTTCCACAATATACACGCGTCGTGCGCATTTTTGTATGGACGAAAACTCAAAACTAAAAAGGGTAAACCAAACACTACCTAAATTTTTCAACTTGTATCTGAGTAAAAGTCAGGTTCTGGTTAAAGTGTAGTGTTCTCCATCCTATTTGTTTTTACTTTGTATTTAGTTTTTAAAGTCTTACTTTTTATTACTTAGAAATAAACTCCATTCTATAAAGGTTTGGTAGGGTCGAAAGACTACAAAAGAGGAGTCATTCTCACCCTCATCTGTTTGGTTTTCATCTTGCACTACATCAATGTGTTCTAAAGTTATCGCATATGGTATTAGATTACTGAACAGCTGCAACTACCTCAAATTTGCACTGTACCTCCTCAAATTTAACTCCAGCTATAATGGCTTGATGAGGCACCGATACTTCTCCATACTTGTTTATTATTTGTTGCACACTTGCTGCATATTTTGTTTTTGTATCACTGCCTACATTCTTGCTGCTATTTTTTCCATGAGCTACCTCACATTTTGCAGTTTTCTTAATGAGCCGCAGTTAATTTAGTTTATTTTTAAATTTAGTTAATTTTTTCAAAACTTAATAAACTTAGTTAAATTTAGCTAATTTTTATAAAACTTAATTAATGTAGTTAAAACTTTAAAAAACTTAGTTCTAATAAAACTTTCATGATTTTTATAAAACCTGTATGATTTTTATAAAACTAGTACAATTTTTATAAACCAGTTATAGCATTGATCAAGTATGCATATAATCAATATTGTTGGTGCACGTATTTGCATAGATGTAAAATTAAACTAAGACTAATATAGATACCTTATTAGTGTTGTAAGAAACTAGCACAAAATGATTGTCTACAAAGAATGTAAGTTGGCCTTATGCATAATAAATCAACATCTAATTTATGTTAAAAACCATTTTCTAATTACCAAACTAACTTTATAACCTCAAGCTAGATATATGTATACTATAGTACGAAACATGCACTCTACATATTTATCAGAGTTAACTAATTATTTACCACAATGACGATTTCATAATTTTTCAAAGGGACAATTATGCTAAATGTATACCATTCAATTATGTGCAAGGGATATATATGAAAGGGTAAAGTAAATCTTTAACAAAATCCGCAACAATTAAGTATTTTTTTCAACAGTTCCCTGGTAATTAAAAATGCAGCAAGCAGAAGCAGCACAATCATATAAAAAGGACAACAATTTAATGTTGAAACAGCTAACGTGGCTTGTTATAATTACACTGTTAGTGTGAATATCTTTAACAAAAACAAAGCCCACAAGCAAGCACACCTGTCATATCACATGTGCCATACACACACACATACAT
>JASFAW010000010.1:78193607-78196107 GCA_030737815.1 Allium fistulosum
GTTTGACACGAAGCGCGCCCCGAGTTTTCACCTTCCCGACTCGAAGCAAGGCCCAAAAGCGTGTCGACTTGCCGAACGCACGACCGAGTTAACGGTTATGCGGGATAGCGGTCATATTTCTCGAGTCGGACTCTCGCTCGACTCGGAGCACGCACTGGACGTGCGTAACGCTCGATCCGTATGCTCGTTCCCGACCCAGCTTCAAATTTCCGAATGCTCGAGCCAAAGCAAGTTCCGTGTTTTCTCGGAGCAATATCGTCCAGGGAGAGCTCCGGGCAAGTAGCCGAATGACCCGAAGCACGCTGGCAGTTTTCACGTGCTCGACTCGAAGCAGGGACTTGCTCGTGCTTGCCTCGAGAAAAATGCCGATTTTCCCGAAGCGCGCTCCGAGTTTTCCATCGTGGCGACTCGAAGCAGCTGCTTCCAAATGCATGCTTCGGGTATTTTCCAGTTTGACACGAAGCGCGCCCCGAGTTTTCACCTTCCCGACTCGAAGCAAGGCCCAAAGAGCGTGTCGACTTGCCGAACGCACGACCGAGTTCACGGTTATGCGGGATAGCGGTCATATTTCTCGAGTCGACTCTCGGCTCGACTCGGAGCACGCATGGACGTGCGTACGCTCGATCCGTATGCTCGTTCCCGACCCAGCTTCAAATTTCCGAATGCTCGAGCCAAAGCAAGTTCCGTGTTTTCTCGGAGCAATATCGTCCAGGGAGAGCCCCGGGCAAGTAGCCGAATGACCCGAAGCACGCTGGCAGGTTTTCACGTGCTCGACTCGAAGCAGGGACTTCCTCGGGCTGGCCTCGAGAAAAATGCCGATTTTCCCGAAGCGCGCTCCGAGTTTTCCATCGTGCGACTCGAAGCAGCTCCTTCCAATTGCATGCTTCGGGCATTTTCAGTTTTACACGAAGCGCGCCCCGAGTTTTCACCTTCCCGACTCGAAGCAAGGCCCAGAAGCGTGTCGACTTGCCGAACGCACGACCGAGTTCACGGTTATGCGGGATAGCGGTCATATTTCTCGAGTCGACTCTCGGCTCGACTCGGAGCACGCATCGGACGTGCGTACGCTCGATCCGTATGCTCGTTCCCGACCCAGCTTCAAATTTCCGAATGGCTCGAGCCAAAGCAAGTTCCGTGTTTTCTCGGAGCAATATCGTCCAGGGAGAGCCCCGGGCAAGTAGCCGAATGACCCGAAGCACGCTGGCAGTTTTCACGTGCTCGACTCGAAGCAGGGACTTCCTCGGGCTGGCCTCGAGAAAAATGCCGATTTTTCCCGAAGCGCGCTCCGAGTTTTCCATCGTGCGACTCGAAGCAGCTCCTTCCAATTGCATGCTTCGGGCATTTTCCAGTTTTACAAGAGCGCGCCCCGAGTTTTCACCTTCCCGACTCGAAGCAAGGCCCAAAAGCGTGTCGACTTGCCGAACGCACGACCGAGTTCACGGTTATGCGGGAGATAGCGGACATATTTCTCGAGTCGAGTCTCGGCTCGACTCGGAGCACGCATCGGACGTGCGTACGCTCGATCCGTATGCTCGTTCCCGACCCAGCTTCAAATTTCCGAATGCTCGAGCCAAAGCAAGTTCCGTGTTTTCTCGGAGCAATATCGTCCAGGGAGAGCCCCGGGCAAGTAGCCGAATGACCCGAAGCACGCTGGCAGTTTTCACGTGCTCGACTCGAAGCAGGGACTTCCTCGTTCTGGCCTCGAGAAAAATGCCGATTTTCCCGAAGCGCGCTCCGAGTTTTCCATCGTGCGACTCGAAGCAGCTCCTTCCAATTGCATGCTTCGGGCATTTTCCAGTTTACACGAAGCGCGCCCCGAGTTTTCACCTTCCCGACTCGAAGCAAGCCCAAAAGCGTGTCGACTTGCCGAACGCACGACCGAGTTCACGGTTATGCGGGATAGCGGACATATTTCTCGAGTCGACTCTCGGCTCGACTCGGAGCACGCATCGGACGTGCGTACGCTCGATCCGTATGCTCGTTCCCGACCCAGCTTCAAATTTCCGAATGCTCGAGCCAAAGCAAGTTCCGTGTTTTCTCGGAGCAATATCGTCCAGGGAGAGCCCCGGGCAAGTAGCCGAATGACCCGAAGCACGCTGGCAGTTTTCACGTGCTCGACTCGAGCAGGGACTTCCTCGGGCTGGCCTCGAGAAAAATGCCGATTTTCCCGAAGCGCGCTCCGAGTTTTCCATCGTGCGACTCGAAGCAGCTCCTTCCAATTGCATGCTTCGGGTATTTTCCAGTTTTACACGAAGCGCGCCCCGAGTTTTCACCTTCCCGACTCGAAGCAAGGCCCAAAAGCGTGTCGACTTGCCGAACGCACGACCGAGTTCACGGTTATGCGGGATAGCGGACATATTTCTCGAGTCCACTCTCGGCTCGACTCGGAGCACGCATCGGACGTGCGTACGCTCGATCCAGTATGCTCGTTCCCGACCCAGCTTCAAATTTCCGAATGCTCGAGCCAAAGCAAGTTCCGTGTTTTCCTCGGAGCAATATC
>JASFAW010000010.1:78206107-78208607 GCA_030737815.1 Allium fistulosum
GCTGGCAGTTTTCACGTGCTCGACTCGAAGCAGGGACTTGCTCGTGCTTGCCTCGAGAAAAATGCCGATTTTCCCGAAGCGCGCTCCGAGTTTTCCATCGTGCGACTCGAAGCAGCTGCTTCCAAATGCATGCTTCGGGTATTTTCCAGTTTGACACGAAGCGCGCCCCGAGTTTCACCTTCCCGACTCGAAGCAAGGCCCAAAAGCGTGTCGACTTGCCGAACGCACGACCGAGTTCACGGTTATGCGGGATAGCGGTCATATTTCTCGAGTCGACTCTCGGCTCGACTCGGAGCACGCACTGGACGTGCGTACGCTCGATCCGTATGCTCGTTCCCGACCCAGCTTCAAATTTCCGAATGCTCGAGCCAAAGCAAGTTCCGTGTTTTCTCGGAGCAATATCGTCCAGGGAGAGCCCCGGGCAAGTAGCCGAATGACCCGAAGCACGCTGGCAGTTTTCACGTGCTCGACTCGAAGCAGGGACTTCCTCGGGCTGGCCTCGAGAAAAATGCCGATTTTCCCGAAGCGCGCTCCGAGTTTTCCATCGTGCGACTCGAAGCAGCTCCTTCCAATTGCATGCTTCGGGCATTTTCCAGTTTTACACGAAGCGCGCCCCGAGTTTTCACCTTCCCGACTCGAAGCAAGGCCCAGAAGCGTGTCGACTTGCCGAACGCACGACCGAGTTCACGGTTATGCGGGATAGCGGTCATATTTCTCGAGTCGACTCTCGGCTCGACTCGGAGCACGCATCGGACGTGCGTACGCTCGATCCGTATGCTCGTTCCCGACCCAGCTTCAAATTTCCGAATGCTCGAGCCAAAGCAAGTTCCGTGTTTTCTCGGAGCAATATCGTCCAGGGAGAGCCCCGGGCAAGTAGCCGAATGACCCGAAGCACGCTGGCAGTTTTCACGTGCTCGACTCGAAGCAGGGACTTCCTCGGGCTGGCCTCGAGAAAAATGCCGATTTTCCCGAAGCGCGCTCCGAGTTTTCCATCGTGCGACTCGAAGCAGCTCCTTCCAATTGCATGCTTCGGGCATTTTCCAGTTTTACAAGAAGCGCGCCCCGAGTTTTCACCTTCCCGACTCGAAGCAAGGCCCAAAAGCGTGTCGACTTGCCGAACGCACGACCGAGTTCACGGTTATGCGGGATAGCGGACATATTTCTCGAGTCGAGTCTCGGCTCGACTCGGAGCACGCATCGGACGTGCGTACGCTCGATCCGTATGCTCGTTCCCGACCCAGCTTCAAATTTCCGAATGCTCGAGCCAAAGCAAGTTCCGTGTTTTCTCGGAGCAATATCGTCCAGGGAGAGCCCCGGGCAAGTAGCCGAATGACCCGAAGCACGCTGGCAGTTTTCACGTGCTCGACTCGAAGCAGGGACTTCCTCGTTCTGGCCTCGAGAAAAATGCCGATTTTCCCGAAGCGCGCTCCGAGTTTTCCATCGTGCGACTCGAAGCAGCTCCTTCCAATTGCATGCTTCGGGCATTTTCCAGTTTTACACGAAGCGCGCCCCGAGTTTTCACCTTCCCGACTCGAAGCAAGGCCAAAAGCGTGTCGACTTGCCGAACGCACGACCGAGTTCACGGTTATGCGGGATAGCGGACATATTTCTCGAGTCGACTCTCGGCTCGACTCGGAGCACGCATCGGACGTGCGTACGCTCGATCCGTATGCTCGTTCCCGACCCAGCTTCAAATTTCCGAATGCTCGAGCCAAAGCAAGTTCCGTGTTTTCTCGGAGCAATATCGTCCAGGGAGAGCCCCGGGCAAGTAGCCGAATGACCCGAAGCACGCTGGCAGTTTTCACGTGCTCGACTCGAAGCAGGGACTTCCTCGGGCTGGCCTCGAGAAAAATGCCGATTTTCCCGAAGCGCGCTCCGAGTTTTCCATCGTGCGACTCGAAGCAGCTCCTTCCAATTGCATGCTTCGGGTATTTTCCAGTTTTACACGAAGCGCGCCCCGAGTTTTCACCTTCCCGACTCGAAGCAAGGCCCAAAAGCGTGTCGACTTGCCGAACGCACGACCGAGTTCACGGTTATGCGGGATAGCGGACATATTTCTCGAGTCCACTCTCGGCTCGACTCGGAGCACGCATCGGACGTGCGTACGCTCGATCCGTATGCTCGTTCCCGACCCAGCTTCAAATTTCCGAATGCTCGAGCCAAAGCAAGTTCCGTGTTTTCTCGGAGCAATATCGTCCAGGGAGAGCTCCGGGTAAGTAGCCGAATGACCCGAAGCACGCTGGCAGTTTTCACGTGCTCGACTCGAAGCAGGGACTTCCTCGGGCTGGCCTCGAGAAAAATGCCGATTTTCCCGAAGCGCGCTCCGAGTTTTCCATCGTGCGACTCGAAGCAGCTCCTTCCAATTGCATGCTTCGGGTATTTTCCAGTTTTACACGAAGCGCGCCCCGAGTTTTCACCTTCCCGACTCGAAGCAAGGCCTTCGCCGGGCGTTAAGTTGCGCTCCGACCTCTATGCGGCCTTCCCCTAAACATCTGGCCGG
>JASFAW010000010.1:78218607-78221107 GCA_030737815.1 Allium fistulosum
CTCGACTCGGAGCACGCACTGGACGTGCGTACGCTCGATCCGTATGCTCGTTCCCGACCCAGCTTCAAATTTCCGAATGCTCGAGCCAAAGCAAGTTCCGTGTTTTCTCGGAGCAATATCGTCCAGGGAGAGCCCCGGGCAAGTAGCCGAATGACCCGAAGCACGCTGGCAGTTTTCACGTGCTCGACTCGAAGCAGGGACTTCCTCGGGCTGGCCTCGAGAAAAATGCCGATTTTCCCGAAGCGCGCTCCGAGTTTTCCATCGTGCGACTCGAAGCAGCTCCTTCCAATTGCATGCTTCGGGCATTTTCCAGTTTTACACGAAGCGCGCCCCGAGTTTTCACCTTCCCGACTCGAAGCAAGGCCCAGAAGCGTGTCGACTTGCCGAACGCACGACCGAGTTCACGGTTATGCGGGATAGCGGTCATATTTCTCGAGTCGACTCTCGGCTCGACTCGGAGCACGCATCGGACGTGCGTACGCTCGATCCGTATGCTCGTTCCCGACCCAGCTTCAAATTTCCGAATGCTCGAGCCAAAGCAAGTTCCGTGTTTTCTCGGAGCAATATCGTCCAGGGAGAGCCCCGGGCAAGTAGCCGAATGACCCGAAGCACGCTGGCAGTTTTCACGTGCTCGACTCGAAGCAGGGACTTCCTCGGGCTGGCCTCGAGAAAAATGCCGATTTTCCCGAAGCGCGCTCCGAGTTTTCCATCGTGCGACTCGAAGCAGCTCCTTCCAATTGCATGCTTCGGGCATTTTCCAGTTTTACAAGAAGCGCGCCCCGAGTTTTCACCTTCCCGACTCGAAGCAAGGCCCAAAAGCGTGTCGACTTGCCGAACGCACGACCGAGTTCACGGTTATGCGGGATAGCGGACATATTTCTCGAGTCGAGTCTCGGCTCGACTCGGAGCACGCATCGGACGTGCGTACGCTCGATCCGTATGCTCGTTCCCGACCCAGCTTCAAATTTCCGAATGCTCGAGCCAAAGCAAGTTCCGTGTTTTCTCGGAGCAATATCGTCCAGGGAGAGCCCCGGGCAAGTAGCCGAATGACCCGAAGCACGCTGGCAGTTTTCACGTGCTCGACTCGAAGCAGGGACTTCCTCGTTCTGGCCTCGAGAAAAATGCCGATTTTCCCGAAGCGCGCTCCGAGTTTTCCATCGTGCGACTCGAAGCAGCTCCTTCCAATTGCATGCTTCGGGCATTTTCCAGTTTTACACGAAGCGCGCCCCGAGTTTTCACCTTCCCGACTCGAAGCAAGGCCCAAAAGCGTGTCGACTTGCCGAACGCACGACCGAGTTCACGGTTATGCGGGATAGCGGACATATTTCTCGAGTCGACTCTCGGCTCGACTCGGAGCACGCATCGGACGTGCGTACGCTCGATCCGTATGCTCGTTCCCGACCCAGCTTCAAATTTCCGAATGCTCGAGCCAAAGCAAGTTCCGTGTTTTCTCGGAGCAATATCGTCCAGGGAGAGCCCCGGGCAAGTAGCCGAATGACCCGAAGCACGCTGGCAGTTTTCACGTGCTCGACTCGAAGCAGGGACTTCCTCGGGCTGGCCTCGAGAAAAATGCCGATTTTCCCGAAGCGCTCTCCGAGTTTTCCATCGTGCGACTCGAAGCAGCTCCTTCCAATTGCATGCTTCGGGTATTTTCCAGTTTTACACGAAGCGCGCCCCGAGTTTTCACCTTCCCGACTCGAAGCAAGGCCCAAAAGCGTGTCGACTTGCCGAACGCACGACCGAGTTCACGGTTATGCGGGATAGCGGACATATTTCTCGAGTCCACTCTCGGCTCGACTCGGAGCACGCATCGGACGTGCGTACGCTCGATCCGTATGCTCGTTCCCGACCCAGCTTCAAATTTCCGAATGCTCGAGCCAAAGCAAGTTCCGTGTTTTCTCGGAGCAATATCGTCCAGGGAGAGCTCCGGGTAAGTAGCCGAATGACCCGAAGCACGCTGGCAGTTTTCACGTGCTCGACTCGAAGCAGGGACTTCCTCGGGCTGGCCTCGAGAAAAATGCCGATTTTCCCGAAGCGCGCTCCGAGTTTTCCATCGTGCGACTCGAAGCAGCTCCTTCCAATTGCATGCTTCGGGTATTTTCCAGTTTTACACGAAGCGCGCCCCGAGTTTTCACCTTCCCGACTCGAAGCAAGGCCTTCGCCGGGCGTTAAGTTGCGCTCCGACCTCTATGCGGCCTTCCCCTAAACATCTGGCCGGACCGGGGCGAGCGTCGTGCTATTGCCAACTAGAGCGGTTCCCAAAAGCGTGTCGATTTTCCGGGCGCACGACCGATTGCACTGTCAAACATATTTCTCAAGTCGACTTTAGGCTCGGCTCGAACCACGCTACAAATATTCATATGCTCGATCAAATGCCCGTGTCAAACTTTCGCATGCCAGACCCAGGGCAAGCCTCAAAATTTCGACTTACTCCACGACCTGAAGAGACCTTCCCAGTTGTCACATGATCGACCCGGAGCAAGATCGTACAACTTCAAAC
>JASFAW010000010.1:78231107-78233607 GCA_030737815.1 Allium fistulosum
TTCGGGCATTTTCCAGTTTTACACGAAGCGCGCCCCGAGTTTTCACCTTCCCGACTCGAAGCAAGGCCCAGAAGCGTGTCGACTTGCCGAACGCACGACCGAGTTCACGGTTTATGCGGGATAGCGGTCATATTTCTCGAGTCGACTCTCGGCTCGACTCGGAGCACGCATCGGACGTGCGTACGCTCGATCCGTATTGCTCGTTCCCGACCCAGCTTCAAATTTCGAATGCTCGAGCCAAAGCAAGTTCCGTGTTTTCTCGGAGCAATATCGTCCAGGAGAGCCCCGGGCAAGTAGCCGAATGACCCGAAGCACGCTGGCAGTTTTCACGTGCTCGACTCGAAGCAGGGACTTCCTCGGGCTGGCCTCGAGAAAAATGCCGATTTCCCGAAGCGCGCTCCGAGTTTTCCATCGTGCGACTCGAAGCAGCTCCTTCCAATTGCATGCTTCGGCATTTTCCAGTTTTACAAGAAGCGCGCCCCGAGTTTTCACCTTCCCGACTCGAAGCAAGGCCCAAAAGCGTGTCGACTTGCCGAACGCACGACCGAGTTCACGGTTATGCGGGATAGCGGACATATTTCTCGAGTCGAGTCTCGGCTCGACTCGGAGCACGCATCGGACGTGCGTACGCTCGATCCGTTATGCTCGTTCCCGACCCAGCTTCAAATTTCCGAATGCTCGAGCCAAAGCAAGTTCCGTGTTTTCTCGGAGCAATATCGTCCAGGGAGAGCCCCGGCAAGTAGCCGAATGACCCGAAGCACGCTGGCAGTTTTCACGTGCTCGACTCGAAGCAGGGACTTCCTCGTTCTGGCCTCGAGAAAATGCCGATTTTCCCGAAGCGCGCTCCGAGTTTTCCATCGTGCGACTCGAAGCAGCTCCTTCCAATTGCATGCTTCGGGCATTTTCCAGTTTTACACGAAGCGTCGCCCCGAGTTTTCACCTTCCCGACTCGAAGCAAGGCCCAAAAGCGTGTCGACTTGCCGAACGCACGACCGAGTTCACGGTTATGCGGGATAGCGGACATATTTCTCGAGTCGACTCTCGGCTCGACTCGGAGCACGCATCGGACAGTGCGTACGCTCGATCCGTATGCTCGTTCCCGACCCAGCTTCAAATTTCCGAATGCTCGAGCCAAAGCAAGTTCCGTGTTTTCTCGGAGCAATATCGTCCAGGGAGAGCCCCGGGCAAGTAGCCGAATGACCCGAAGCACGCTGGCAGTTTTCACGTGCTCGACTCGAAGCAGGGACTTCCTCGGGCTGGCCTCGAGAAAAATGCCGATTTTCCCGAAGCGCGCTCCGAGTTTTCCATCGTGCGACTCGAAGCAGCTCCTTCCAATTGCATGCTTCGGGTATTTCCAGTTTTACACGAAGCGCGCCCCGAGTTTTCACCTTCCCGACTCGAAGCAAGGCCAAAAGCGTGTCGACTTGCCGAACGCACGACCGAGTTCACGGTTATGCGGGATAGCGACATATTTCTCGAGTCCACTCTCGGCTCGACTCGGAGCACGCATCGGACGTGCGTACGCTCGATCCGTATGCTCGTTCCCGACCCAGCTTCAAATTTCCGAATGCTCGAGCCAAAGCAAGTTCCGTGTTTTCTCGGAGCAATATCGTCCAGGGAGAGCTCCGGGTAAGTAGCCGAATGACCCGAGCACGCTGGCAGTTTTCACGTGCTCGACTCGAAGCAGGGACTTCCTCGGGCTGGCCTCGAGAAAAATGCCGATTTTCCCGAAGCGCGCTCCGAGTTTTCCATCGTGCGACTCGAAGCAGCTCCTTCCAATTGCATGCTTCGGGTATTTTCCAGTTTTACACGAAGCGCGCCCCGAGTTTTCACCTTCCCGACTCGAAGCAAGGCCTTCGCCGGGCGTTAAGTTGCGCTCCGACCTCTATGCGCCTTCCCCTAAACATCTGGCCGGACCGGGGCGAGCGTCGTGCTATTGCAACTAGAGCGGTTCCAAAAGCGTGTCGATTTTCCGGGCGCACGACCGATTGCACTGTCAAACATATTTCTCAAGTCGACTTTAGGCTCGGCTCGAACCACGCTACAAATATTCATATGCTCGATCAAATGCCCGTGTCAAACTTTCGCATGCCAGACCCAGGGCAAGCCTCAAAATTTCGACTTACTCCACGACCTGAAGAGACCTTCCCAGTTGTCACATGATCGACCCGGAGCAAGATCGTACAACTTCAAACCCCGAGTGGATACCGAGTGGATCTATTTCTGCATCGTACTGATTTGCCGAACGTTCGCTTGACCAAGGGAACGATTTGGAAAAAATGCTCTTCACTCGGATCTTGCTATGATTATATTAACGCGGTCTTCTTTCGGTATGAACCAATCGGTGGCCACCAACCACGGACAAATCTTTTTCTCGAGTCACTTTGCCGCTCGACTCGGAGCATGCTTCAAATGCAAGTATGCTCGATCCTGAGCCAGCTTCGAACTTCCACGTGCACGACCCGAAGCAAGGTCCGGGATTTCACACCTTGACTTTGAG
>JASFAW010000010.1:78241107-78248607 GCA_030737815.1 Allium fistulosum
ATATAGGAATTTTTAAAAATCTGGCCTAATATGACCCCTGTAGTCCAAAGTGTCTCTGCTATGTAGGAAAATCTGGGCTAACAGAATTCTCGGGTCAAAATGCAGGCCGACTCGAAGCGAGCCCCGAGATTTTCCATGTCTGACTCGGAGCGCGCATATCACTAGGCAAGTAGTGGGAAACTAGCAATATGACTCGAAGCACACTAGAAGTTTTCACGCGCTCGACTCGAAGCAGGGACATCCGAGTTTTTACAAGCTCGACACGAAGCCAATTAGGCCAATTGAATACTTCGGGTAAAGGACGCACTGACTCGAAGCATGATAGCAGTTTTCTCGTGCTCGACTCGAAGCAGGTAGTTCCTCGGGCTTGCTTGGGGAAAGTTGCCGAATGACACGAAGCGCGCTTCGAGTTTTCTTCCCAGCGACTCCAAGCAGCAACATCCAAGTGCATGTTTGGGCATTTACCATAGTGACCCGAAGCGCCCCCCGAGTTTCCACATGACCGACTCGAAGCAAGTCCTTCGTCGGGCGATAAGTTGCGCTCCGACCCCGATGCGGCCTTTCCCTCAACATCGGGCCCGGACCGGGGCGAGCACCGGGTAACTCGAGCGGTTCCGTATGCTCGTTCCCGACCCAGCTTCAAATTTCCGAATGCTCGAGCCAAAGCAAGTTCCGTGTTTTCTCGGAGCAATATCGTCCAGGGAGAGCTCCGGGCAAGTAGCCGAATGACCCGAAGCACGCTGGCAAGTTTTCACGTGCTCGACTCGAAGCAGGGACTTGCTCGTGCTTGCCTCGAGAAAAATGCCGATTTTCCCGAAGCGCGCTCCGAGTTTTCCATCGTGCGACTCGAAGCAGCTGCTTCCAAATGCATGCTTCGGGTATTTTCCAGTTTGACACGAAGCGCGCCCCGAGTTTTCACCTTCCCGACTCGAAGCAAGGCCCAAAAGCGTGTCGACTTGCCGAACGCACGACCGAGTTCACGGTTTATGCGGGGATAGCGGTCATATTTCTCGAGTCGACTCTCGGCTCGACTCGGAGCACGCACTGGACGTGCGTACGCTCGAATCGTATGCTCGTTCCCGACCCAGCTTCAAATTTCCGAATGCTCGAGCCAAAGCAAGTTCCGTGTTTTCTCGGAGCAATATCGTCCAGGGAGAGCTCCGGGCAAGTAGCCGAATGACCCGAAGCACGCTGGCAGTTTTCACGTGCTCGACTCGAAGCAAGGACTTGCTCGTGCTTGCCTCGAGAAAAATGCCGATTTTCCCTAAGCGCGCTCCGAGTTTTCCATCGTGCGACTCGAAGCAGCTGCTTCCAAATGCATGCTTCGGGTATTTTCCAGTTTGACACGAGCGCGCCCCGAGTTTTCACCTTCCCGACTCGAAGCAAGGCCCAAAAGCGTGTCGACTTGCCCGAACGCACGACCGAGTTCACGGTTATGCGGGATAGCGGTCATATTTCTCGAGTCGACTCTCGGTTCGACTCGGAGCACGCACTGGACGTGCGTACGCTCGATCCGTATGCTCGTTCCCGACCCAGCTTCAAATTTCCGAATGCTCGAGCCAAAGCAAGTTCCGTGTTTTCTCGGAGCAATATCGTCCAGGGAGAGCTCCGGGCAAGTAGCCGAATGACCCGAAGCACGCTGGCAGTTTTCACGTGCTCGACTCGAAGCAGGGACTTGCTCGTGCTTGCCTCGAGAAAAAATGCCGATTTTCCCGAAGCGCGCTCCGAGTTTTCCATCGTGCGACTCGAAGCAGCTGCTTCCAAATGCATGCTTCGGGTATTTTCCAGTTTGACACGAAGCGCGCCCCGAGTTTCACCTTCCCGACTCGAAGCAAGGCCCAAAAGCGTGTCGACTTGCCGAACGCACGACCGAGTTCACGGTTATGCGGGATAGCGGTCATATTTCTCGAGTCGACTCTCGGCTCGACTCGGAGCACGCACTGGACGTGCGTACGCTCGATCCGTATGCTCGTTCCCGACCCAGCTTCAAATTTCCGAATGCTCGAGCCAAAGCAAGTTCCGTGTTTTCTCGGAGCAATATCGTCCAGGGAGAGCTCCGGGCAAGTAGCCGAATGACCCGAAGCACGCTGGCAGTTTTCACGTGCTCGACTCGAAGCAGGGACTTGCTCGTGCTTGCCTCGAGAAAAATGCCGATTTTCCCGAAGCGCGCTCCGAGTTTTCCATCGTGCGACTCGAAGCAGCTGCTTCCAATGCATGCTTCGGGTATTTTCCAGTTTGACACGAAGCGCGCCCCGAGTTTTCACCTTCCCGACTCGAAGCAAGGCCCAAAAGCGTGTCGACTTGCCGAACGCATACGACCGAGTTCACGGTTATGCGGGATAGCGGTCATATTTCTCGAGTCGACTCTCGGCTCGACTCGGAGCACGCACTGGACGTGCGTACGCTCGATCCGTATGCTCGTTCCCGACCCAGCTTCAAATTTCCGAATGCTCGAGCCAAAGCAAGTTCCGTGTTTTCTCGGAGCAATATCGTCCAGGGAGAGCCCCGGGCAAGTAGCCGAATGACCCGAAGCACGCTGGCAGTTTTCACGTGCTCGACTCGAAGCAGGGACTTCCTCGGGCTGGCCTCGAGAAAAAATGCCGATTTTTCCCGAAGCGCGCTCCGAGTTTTCCATCGTGCGACTCGAAGCAGCTCCTTCCAATTGCATGCTTCGGGCATTTTCCAGTTTTACACGAAGGCGCGCCCCGAGTTTTCACCTTCCCGACTCGAAGCAAGGCCAGAAGCGTGTCGACTTGCCGAACGCACGACCGAGTTCACGGTTATGCGGGATAGCGGTCATATTTTCTCGAGTCGACTCTCGGCTCGACTCGGAGCACGCATCGGACGTGCGTACGCTCGATCCGTATGCTCGTTCCCGACCCAGCTTCAAATTTCCGAATGCTCGAGCCAAAGCAAGTTCCGTGTTTTCTCGGAGCAATATCGTCCAGGGAGAGCCCCGGGCAAGTAGCCGAATGACCCGAAGCACGCTGGCCAGGTTTTTCACGTGCTCGACTCGAAGCAGGGACTTCCTCGGGCTGGCCTCGAGAAAAATGCCGATTTTCCCGAAGCGCGCTCCGAGTTTTCCATCGTGCGACTCGAAGCAGCTCCTTCCAATTGCATGCTTCGGGCATTTTCCAGTTTTACAAGAAGCGCGCCCCGAGTTTTCACCTTCCCGACTCGAAGCAAGGCCCAAAAGCGTGTCGACTTGCCGAACGGCACGACCGAGTTCACGGTTATGCGGGATAGCGGACATATTTCTCGAGTCGAGTCTCGGCTCGACTCGGAGCACGCATCGGACGTGCGTACGCTCGATCCGTATGCTCGTTCCCGACCCAGCTTCAAATTTCCGAATGCTCGAGCCAAAGCAAGTTCCGTGTTTTCTCGGAGCAATATCGTCCAGGGAGAGCCCCGGGCAAGTAGCCGAATGACCCGAAGCACGCTGGCAGTTTTCACGTGCTCGACTCGAAGCAGGGACTTCCTCGTTCTGGCCTCGAGAAAAATGCCGATTTTCCCGAAGCGCGCTCCGAGTTTTCCATCGTGCGACTCGAAGCAGCTCCTTCAATTGCATGCTTCGGGCATTTTCCAGTTTTACACGAAGCGCGCCCCGAGTTTTCACCTTCCCGACTCGAAGCAAGGCCCAAAAGCGGTGTCGACTTGCCGAACGCACGACCGAGTTCACGGTTATGCGGGATAGCGGACATATTTCTCGAGTCGACTCTCGGCTCGACTCGGAGCACGCATCGGACGTGCGTACGCTCGATCCGTATGCTCGTTTCCCGACCCAGCTTCAAATTTCCGAATGCTCGAGCCAAGCAAGTTCCGTGTTTCCTCGGAGCAATATCGTCCAGGGAGAGCCCGGGCAAGTAGCCGAATGACCCGAAGCACGCTGGCAGTTTTCACGTGCTCGACTCGAAGCAGGGACTTCCTCGGGCTGGCCTCGAGAAAAAAGCCGATTTTCCCGAAGCGCGCTCCGAGTTTTCCATCGTGCGACTCGAAGCAGCTCCTTCCAATTGCATGCTTCGGGTATTTTCCAGTTTTACACGAAGCGCGCGCCCCGAGTTTTCACCTTCCCGACTCGAAGCATAGGCCCAAAAGCGTGTCGACTTGCCGAACGCACGACCGAGTTCACGGTTATGCGGGATAGCGGGACATATTTCTCGAGTCCACTCTCGGGCTCGACTCGGAGCACGCATCGGACGTGCGTACGCTCGATCCGTATTGCTCGTTCCGACCCAGCTTCAAATTTCCGAATGCTCGAGCCAAAGCAAGTTCCGTGTTTTCTCGGAGCAATATCGTCCAGGGAGAGCTCCGGGTAAGTAGCCGAATGACCCGAAGCACGCTGGCAGTTTTCACGTGCTCGACTCGAAGCAGGGACTTCCTCGGGCTGGCCTCGAGAAAAATGCCGATTTTCCCGAAGCGCGCTCCGAGTTTTCCATCGTGCGACTCGAAGCAGCTCCTTCCAATTGCATGCTTCG
Source organism: Allium fistulosum (assembly GCA_030737815.1). Classification (NCBI taxonomy): domain Eukaryota; kingdom Viridiplantae; phylum Streptophyta; class Magnoliopsida; order Asparagales; family Amaryllidaceae; genus Allium; species Allium fistulosum. The sequence goes on from JASFAW010000010.1 coordinate 78,245,583, forward strand.
GGTATTTTCCAGTTTTACACGAAGCGCGCCCCGAGTTTTCACCTTCCGACTCGAAGCAAGGCCTTCGTCGGGCGTTAAGTTGCGCTCCGACCTCTATGCGGCCTTCCCTAAACATCTGGCCGACCGGGGCGAGCGTCGTGCTATTGCCAACTAGAGCGGTTCCCAAAAGCGTGTCGATTTTCCGGGCGCACGACCGATTGCACTGTCAAACATATTTCTCAAGTCGACTTTAGGCTCGGCTCGAACCACGCTACAAATATTCATATGCTCGATCAAATGCCCGTGTCAAACTTTCGCATGCCCAGACCCAGGGCAAGCCTCAAAATTTCGACTTACTCCACGACCTGAAGAGACCTTCCCAGTTGTCACATGATCGACCCGGAGCAAGATCGTACAACTTCAAACCCCGAGTGGATACCGAGTGGATCTATTTCTGCATCGTACTGATTTGCCGAACGTTCGCTTGACCAAGGGGAACGATTTGGAAAAAATGCTCTTCCACTCGGATCTTGCTATGATTATATTAACGCGTCTTCTTTCGGATGAACCAATCGGTGGCCACCAACCACGGACAAATCTTTTTCTCGAGTCAACTTTGCCGCTCGACTCGGAGCATGCTTCAAATGCAAGTATGCTCGATCCTGAGCCAGCTTCGAACTTCCACGTGCACGACCCGAAGCAAGGTCGGGATTTCACACCCTTGACTTTGAGCATGGTCGTCCACGGTCTGGCTTCGAATATGCAAAATCATGACGCGTAGCAAGCCAACTCAATCTATTTTTCCATTGTATCGACTTTTGTAATGTCCCCTCGACCGGCGAGCACGGTACGGGCAAGTCGAAGCTCCGTCGAAGCTTATATCTTCTCAAATCTCAAACGCCCCTAAGTTTTTTGCCATCCAGGCCCAGAGTAATACCCGAGTTAGCGAGTCATCTCAGGGTAAGTACCAACTCATGCGGTATCCATTCTACATAGCGCCGCCCCTTCGCTTTATCGTCGTCTTCACCCTCATTGCCACGTGCACTAGGCCCTCGCTTGATTTGACCATGGATTGTCAAGTCGTACAGGGGCCTACCCGCATTATGGAGTTGTTTTCCAGACTTGACAACAAACGTTGTGATCACCAAAAACTGGATTCGACGATTCATGATAACGCTCGAAGTGCACTCATGTATTTAGAGTAAATTGCTTCGGAAGTATTTCCACCATGTTCGTATTTGGAGCATGATGTTCAACTGAGTTTTACAGCACATCCATGTATCTTCCCATCCCCGCTTGTGACCGAGAATCCCACTCCCCTCCACCAATGTTACGGAACGCAGCGGCTCGACGCGAAGCGGCGCACTGGACGTGCGTACGCTCGATCCGTATGCTCGTTCCCGACCCAGCTTCAAATTTCCGAATGCTCGAGCCAAAGCAAGTTCCGTGTTTTCTCGGAGCAATATCGTCCAGGGAGAGCTCCGGGCAAGTAGCCGAATGACCCGAAGCACGCTGGCAGTTTTCACGTGCTCGACTCGAAGCAAGGACTTGCTCGTGCTTGCCTCGAGAAAAATGCCGATTTTCCCTAAGCGCGCTCCGAGTTTTCCATCGTGCGACTCGAAGCAGCTGCTTCCAAATGCATGCTTCGGTATTTTCCAGTTTGACACGAAGCGCGCCCCGAGTTTTCACCTTCCCGACTCGAAGCAAGGCCCAAAAGCGTGTCGACTTGCCGAACGCACGACCGAGTTAACGGTTATGCGGGATAGCGGTCATATTTCTCGAGTCGACTCTCGGCTCGACTCGAGCACGCACTGGACGTGCGTACGCTCGATCCGTATGCTCGTTCCCCGACCCAGCTTCAAATTTCCGAATGCTCGAGCCAAAGCAAGTTCCGTGTTTTTCTCGGAGCAATATCGTCCAGGGAGAGCTCCGGGCAAGTAGCCGAATGACCCGAAGCACGCTGGCAGTTTTCACGTGCTCGACTCGAAGCAGGGACTTGCTCGTGCTTGCCTCGAGAAAAATGCCGATTTTCCCGAAGCGCGCTCCGAGTTTTCCATCGTGCGACTCGAAGCAGCTGCTTCCAAATGCATGCTTCGGGTATTTTCCAGTTTGACACGAAGCGCGCCCCGAGTTTTCACCTTCCCGACTCGAAGCAAGGCCCAAAAAGCGTGTCGACTTGCCGAACGCACGACCGAGTTCACGGTTATGCGGGATAGCGGTCATATTTCTCGAGTCGACTCTCGGCTCGACTCGGAGCACGCACTGGACGTGCGTACGCTCGATCCGTATGCTCGTTCCCGACCCAAGCTTCAAATTTCCGAATGCTCGAGCCAAAGCAAGTTCCGTGTTTTCTCGGAGCAATATCGTCCAGGGAGAGCCCCGGGCAAGTAGCCGAATGACCCGAAGCACGCTGGCAGTTTTCACGTGCTCGACTCGAAGCAGGGACTTCCTCGGGCTGGCCTCGAGAAAAATGCCGATTTTCCCGAAGCGCGCTCCGAGTTTTCCATCGTGCGACTCGAAGCAGCTCCTTCCAATTGCATGCTTCGGGCATTTTCCAGTTTTACACGAAGCGCGCCCCGAGTTTTCACCTTCCCGACTCGAAGCAAGGCCCAGAAGCGTGTCGACTTGCCGAACGCACGCGACCGAGTTCACGGTTATGCGGGATAGCGGTCATATTTCTCGAGTCGACTCTCGGCTCGACTCGGAGCACGCATCGGACGTGCGTACGCTCGATCCGTATGCTCGTTCCCGACCCAGCTTCAAATTTCCGAATGCTCGAGCCAAAGCAAGTTCCGTGTTTTTCTCGGAGCAATATCGTCCAGGGAGAGCCCCGGGCAAGTAGCCGAATGACCCGAAGCACGCTGGCAGTTTTCACGTGCTCGACTCGAAGCAGGGACTTCCTCGGGCTGGCCTCGAGAAAAATGCCGATTTTCCCGAAGCGCGCTCCGAGTTTTCCATCGTGCGACTCGAAGCAGCTCCTTCCAATTGCATGCTTCGGGCATTTTCCAGTTTTACAAGAAGCGCGCCCCCGAGTTTTCACCTTCCC
>JASFAW010000010.1:78258607-78261107 GCA_030737815.1 Allium fistulosum
CACATGACCGACTCGAAGCAAGTCCTTCGTCGGGCGATAAGTTGCGCTCCGACCCCGATGCGGCCTTCCCCTCAACATCGGGCCGGACCGGGGCGAGCACCGGGTAACTCGAGCGGTTCCGTATGCTCGTTCCCGACCCAGCTTCAAATTTCCGAATGCTCGAGCCAAAGCAAGTTCCGTGTTTTCTCGGAGCAATATCGTCCAGGGAGAGCTCCGGGCAAGTAGCCGAATGACCCGAAGCACGCTGGCAGTTTTCACGTGCTCGACTCGAAGCAGGGACTTGCTCGTGCTTGCCTCGAGAAAAATGCCGATTTTCCCGAAGCGAGCTCCGAGTTTTCCATCGTGCGACTCGAAGCAGCTGCTTCCAAATGCATGCTTCGGGTATTTTCCAGTTTGACACGAAGCGCGCCCCGAGTTTTCACCTTCCCGACTCGAAGCAAGGCCCAAAAGCGTGTCGACTTGCCGAACGCACGACCGAGTTCACGGTTATGCGGGATAGCGGTCATATTTCTCGAGTCGACTCTCGGCTCGACTCGGAGCACGCACTGGACGTGCGTACGCTCGATCCGTATGCTCGTTCCCGACCCAGCTTCAAATTTCCGAATGCTCGAGCCAAAGCAAGTTCCGTGTTTTCTCGGAGCAATATCGTCCAGGGAGAGCTCCGGGCAAGTAGCCGAATGACCCGAAGCACGCTGGCAGTTTTCACGTGCTCGACTCGAAGCAAGGACTTGCTCGTGCTTGCCTCGAGAAAAATGCCGATTTTCCCTAAGCGCGCTCCGAGTTTTCCATCGTGCGACTCGAAGCAGCTGCTTCCAAATGCATGCTTCGGGTATTTTCCAGTTTGACACGAAGCGCGCCCCGAGTTTTCACCTTCCCGACTCGAAGCAAGGCCCAAAAGCGTGTCGACTTGCCGAACGCACGACCGAGTTCACGGTTATGCGGGATAGCGGTCATATTTCTCGAGTCGACTCTCGGCTCGACTCGGAGCACGCACTGGACGTGCGTACGCTCGATCCGTATGCTCGTTCCCGACCCAGCTTCAAATTTCCGAATGCTCGAGCCAAAGCAAGTTCCGTGTTTTCTCGGAGCAATATCGTCCAGGGAGAGCTCCGGGCAAGTAGCCGAATGACCCGAAGCACGCTGGCAGTTTTCACGTGCTCGACTCGAAGCAGGGACTTGCTCGTGCTTGCCTCGAGAAAAATGCCGATTTTCCCGAAGCGCGCTCCGAGTTTTCCATCGTGCGACTCGAAGCAGCTGCTTCCAAATGCATGCTTCGGGTATTTTCCAGTTTGACACGAAGCGCGCCCCGAGTTTTCACCTTCCCGACTCGAAGCAAGGCCCAAAAGCGTGTCGACTTGCCGAACGCACGACCGAGTTCACGGTTATGCGGGATAGCGGTCATATTTCTCGAGTCGACTCTCGGCTCGACTCGGAGCACGCACTGGACGTGCGTACGCTCGATCCGTATGCTCGTTCCCGACCCAGCTTCAAATTTCCGAATGCTCGAGCCAAAGCAAGTTCCGTGTTTTCTCGGAGCAATATCGTCCAGGGAGAGCCCCGGGCAAGTAGCCGAATGACCCGAAGCACGCTGGCAGTTTTCACGTGCTCGACTCGAAGCAGGGACTTCCTCGGGCTGGCCTCGAGAAAAATGCCGATTTTCCCGAAGCGCGCTCCGAGTTTTCCATCGTGCGACTCGAAGCAGCTCCTTCCAATTGCATGCTTCGGGCATTTTCCAGTTTTACACGAAGCGCGCCCCGAGTTTTCACCTTCCCGACTCGAAGCAAGGCCCAGAAGCGTGTCGACTTGCCGAACGCACGACCGAGTTCACGGTTATGCGGGATAGCGGTCATATTTCTCGAGTCGACTCTCGGCTCGACTCGGAGCACGCATCGGACGTGCGTACGCTCGATCCGTATGCTCGTTCCCGACCCAGCTTCAAATTTCCGAATGCTCGAGCCAAAGCAAGTTCCGTGTTTTCTCGGAGCAATATCGTCCAGGGAGAGCCCCGGGCAAGTAGCCGAATGACCCGAAGCACGCTGGCAGTTTTCACGTGCTCGACTCGAAGCAGGGACTTCCTCGGGCTGGCCTCGAGAAAAATGCCGATTTTCCCGAAGCGCGCTCCGAGTTTTCCATCGTGCGACTCGAAGCAGCTCCTTCCAATTGCATGCTTCGGGCATTTTCCAGTTTTACAAGAAGCGCGCCCCGAGTTTTCACCTTCCCGACTCGAAGCAAGGCCCAAAAGCGTGTCGACTTGCCGAACGCACGACCGAGTTCACGGTTATGCGGGATAGCGGACATATTTCTCGAGTCGAGTCTCGGCTCGACTCGGAGCACGCATCGGACGTGCGTACGCTCGATCCGTATGCTCGTTCCCGACCCAGCTTCAAATTTCCGAATGCTCGAGCCAAAGCAAGTTCCGTGTTTTCTCGGAGCAATATCGTCCAGGGAGAGCCCCGGGCAAGTAGCCGAATGACCCGAAGCACGCTGGCAGTTTTCACGT
>JASFAW010000010.1:78271107-78273607 GCA_030737815.1 Allium fistulosum
CTTGCTCGTGCTTGCCTCGAGAAAAATGCCGATTTTCCCGAAGCGCGCTCCGAGTTTTCCATCGTGCGACTCGAAGCAGCTGCTTCCAAATGCATGCTTCGGGTATTTTCCAGTTTGACACGAAGCGCGCCCCGAGTTTTCACCTTCCCGACTCGAAGCAAGGCCCAAAAGCGTGTCGACTTGCCGAACGCACGACCGAGTTCACGGTTATGCGGGATAGCGGTCATATTTCTCGAGTCGACTCTCGGCTCGACTCGGAGCACGCACTGGACGTGCGTACGCTCGATCCGTATGCTCGTTCCCGACCCAGCTTCAAATTTCCGAATGCTCGAGCCAAAGCAAGTTCCGTGTTTTCTCGGAGCAATATCGTCCAGGGAGAGCTCCGGGCAAGTAGCCGAATGACCCGAAGCACGCTGGCAGTTTTCACGTGCTCGACTCGAAGCAAGGACTTGCTCGTGCTTGCCTCGAGAAAAATGCCGATTTTCCCTAAGCGCGCTCCGAGTTTTCCATCGTGCGACTCGAAGCAGCTGCTTCCAAATGCATGCTTCGGGTATTTTCCAGTTTGACACGAAGCGCGCCCCGAGTTTTCACCTTCCCGACTCGAAGCAAGGCCCAAAAGCGTGTCGACTTGCCGAACGCACGACCGAGTTCACGGTTATGCGGGATAGCGGTCATATTTCTCGAGTCGACTCTCGGTTCGACTCGGAGCACGCACTGGACGTGCGTACGCTCGATCCGTATGCTCGTTCCCGACCCAGCTTCAAATTTCCGAATGCTCGAGCCAAAGCAAGTTCCGTGTTTTCTCGGAGCAATATCGTCCAGGGAGAGCTCCGGGCAAGTAGCCGAATGACCCGAAGCACGCTGGCAGTTTTCACGTGCTCGACTCGAAGCAGGGACTTGCTCGTGCTTGCCTCGAGAAAAATGCCGATTTTCCCGAAGCGCGCTCCGAGTTTTCCATCGTGCGACTCGAAGCAGCTGCTTCCAAATGCATGCTTCGGGTATTTTCCAGTTTGACACGAAGCGCGCCCCGAGTTTTCACCTTCCCGACTCGAAGCAAGGCCCAAAAGCGTGTCGACTTGCCGAACGCACGACCGAGTTCACGGTTATGCGGGATAGCGGTCATATTTCTCGAGTCGACTCTCGGCTCGACTCGGAGCACGCACTGGACGTGCGTACGCTCGATCCGTATGCTCGTTCCCGACCCAGCTTCAAATTTCCGAATGCTCGAGCCAAAGCAAGTTCCGTGTTTTCTCGGAGCAATATCGTCCAGGGAGAGCTCCGGGCAAGTAGCCGAATGACCCGAAGCACGCTGGCAGTTTTCACGTGCTCGACTCGAAGCAGGGACTTGCTCGTGCTTGCCTCGAGAAAAATGCCGATTTTCCCGAAGCGCGCTCCGAGTTTTCCATCGTGCGACTCGAAGCAGCTGCTTCCAAATGCATGCTTCGGGTATTTTCCAGTTTGACACGAAGCGCGCCCCGAGTTTTCACCTTCCCGACTCGAAGCAAGGCCCAAAAGCGTGTCGACTTGCCGAACGCACGACCGAGTTCACGGTTATGCGGGATAGCGGTCATATTTCTCGAGTCGACTCTCGGCTCGACTCGGAGCACGCACTGGACGTGCGTACGCTCGATCCGTATGCTCGTTCCCGACCCAGCTTCAAATTTCCGAATGCTCGAGCCAAAGCAAGTTCCGTGTTTTCTCGGAGCAATATCGTCCAGGGAGAGCCCCGGGCAAGTAGCCGAATGACCCGAAGCACGCTGGCAGTTTTCACGTGCTCGACTCGAAGCAGGGACTTCCTCGGGCTGGCCTCGAGAAAAATGCCGATTTTCCCGAAGCGCGCTCCGAGTTTTCCATCGTGCGACTCGAAGCAGCTCCTTCCAATTGCATGCTTCGGGCATTTTCCAGTTTTACACGAAGCGCGCCCCGAGTTTTCACCTTCCCGACTCGAAGCAAGGCCCAGAAGCGTGTCGACTTGCCGAACGCACGACCGAGTTCACGGTTATGCGGGATAGCGGTCATATTTCTCGAGTCGACTCTCGGCTCGACTCGGAGCACGCATCGGACGTGCGTACGCTCGATCCGTATGCTCGTTCCCGACCCAGCTTCAAATTTCCGAATGCTCGAGCCAAAGCAAGTTCCGTGTTTTCTCGGAGCAATATCGTCCAGGGAGAGCCCCGGGCAAGTAGCCGAATGACCCGAAGCACGCTGGCAGTTTTCACGTGCTCGACTCGAAGCAGGGACTTCCTCGGGCTGGCCTCGAGAAAAATGCCGATTTTCCCGAAGCGCGCTCCGAGTTTTCCATCGTGCGACTCGAAGCAGCTCCTTCCAATTGCATGCTTCGGGCATTTTCCAGTTTTACAAGAAGCGCGCCCCGAGTTTTCACCTTCCCGACTCGAAGCAAGGCCCAAAAGCGTGTCGACTTGCCGAACGCACGACCGAGTTCACGGTTATGCGGGATAGCGGACATATTTCTCGAGTCGAGTCTCGGCTCGACTCGGAG
>JASFAW010000010.1:78283607-78286107 GCA_030737815.1 Allium fistulosum
GAGCGGTTCCGTATGCTCGTTCCCGACCCAGCTTCAAATTTCCGAATGCTCGAGCCAAAGCAAGTTCCGTGTTTTCTCGGAGCAATATCGTCCAGGGAGAGCTCCGGGCAAGTAGCCGAATGACCCGAAGCACGCTGGCAGTTTTCACGTGCTCGACTCGAAGCAGGGACTTGCTCGTGCTTGCCTCGAGAAAAATGCCGATTTTCCCGAAGCGCGCTCCGAGTTTTCCATCGTGCGACTCGAAGCAGCTGCTTCCAAATGCATGCTTCGGGTATTTTCCAGTTTGACACGAAGCGCGCCCCGAGTTTTCACCTTCCCGACTCGAAGCAAGGCCCAAAAGCGTGTCGACTTGCCGAACGCACGACCGAGTTCACGGTTATGCGGGATAGCGGTCATATTTCTCGAGTCGACTCTCGGCTCGACTCGGAGCACGCACTGGACGTGCGTACGCTCGATCCGTATGCTCGTTCCCGACCCAGCTTCAAATTTCCGAATGCTCGAGCCAAAGCAAGTTCCGTGTTTTCTCGGAGCAATATCGTCCAGGGAGAGCTCCGGGCAAGTAGCCGAATGACCCGAAGCACGCTGGCAGTTTTCACGTGCTCGACTCGAAGCAGGGACTTGCTCGTGCTTGCCTCGAGAAAAATGCCGATTTTCCCGAAGCGCGCTCCGAGTTTTCCATCGTGCGACTCGAAGCAGCTGCTTCCAAATGCATGCTTCGGGTATTTTCCAGTTTGACACGAAGCGCGCCCCGAGTTTTCACCTTCCCGACTCGAAGCAAGGCCCAAAAGCGTGTCGACTTGCCGAACGCACGACCGAGTTCACGGTTATGCGGGATAGCGGTCATATTTCTCGAGTCGACTCTCGGCTCGACTCGGAGCACGCACTGGACGTGCGTACGCTCGATCCGTATGCTCGTTCCCGACCCAGCTTCAAATTTCCGAATGCTCGAGCCAAAGCAAGTTCCGTGTTTTCTCGGAGCAATATCGTCCAGGGAGAGCTCCGGGCAAGTAGCCGAATGACCCGAAGCACGCTGGCAGTTTTCACGTGCTCGACTCGAAGCAGGGACTTGCTCGTGCTTGCCTCGAGAAAAATGCCGATTTTCCCGCAGCGCGCTCCGAGTTTTCCATCGTGCGACTCGAAGCAGCTGCTTCCAAATGCATGCTTCGGGTATTTTCCAGTTTGACACGAAGCGCGCCCCGAGTTTTCACCTTCCCGACTCGAAGCAAGGCCCAAAAGCGTGTCGACTTGCCGAACGCACGACCGAGTTCACGGTTATGCGGGATAGCGGTCATATTTCTCGAGTCGACTCTCGGCTCGACTCGGAGCACGCACTGGACGTGCGTACGCTCGATCCGTATGCTCGTTCCCGACCCAGCTTCAAATTTCCGAATGCTCGAGCCAAAGCAAGTTCCGTGTTTTCTCGGAGCAATATCGTCCAGGGAGAGCCCCGGGCAAGTAGCCGAATGACCCGAAGCACGCTGGCAGTTTTCACGTGCTCGACTCGAAGCAGGGACTTCCTCGGGCTGGCCTCGAGAAAAATGCCGATTTTCCCGAAGCGCGCTCCGAGTTTTCCATCGTGCGACTCGAAGCAGCTCCTTCCAATTGCATGCTTCGGGCATTTTCCAGTTTTACACGAAGCGCGCCCCGAGTTTTCACCTTCCCGACTCGAAGCAAGGCCCAGAAGCCTGTCGACTTGCCGAACGCACGACCGAGTTCACGGTTATGCGGGATAGCGGTCATATTTCTCGAGTCGACTCTCGGCTCGACTCGGAGCACGCATCGGACGTGCGTACGCTCGATCCGTATGCTCGTTCCCGACCCAGCTTCAAATTTCCGAATGCTCGAGCCAAAGCAAGTTCCGTGTTTTCTCGGAGCAATATCGTCCAGGGAGAGCCCCGGGCAAGTAGCCGAATGACCCGAAGCACGCTGGCAGTTTTCACGTGCTCGACTCGAAGCAGGGACTTCCTCGGGCTGGCCTCGAGAAAAATGCCGATTTTCCCGAAGCGCGCTCCGAGTTTTCCATCGTGCGACTCGAAGCAGCTCCTTCCAATTGCATGCTTCGGGCATTTTCCAGTTTTACAAGAAGCGCGCCCCGAGTTTTCACCTTCCCGACTCGAAGCAAGGCCCAAAAGCGTGTCGACTTGCCGAACGCACGACCGAGTTCACGGTTATGCGGGATAGCGGACATATTTCTCGAGTCGAGTCTCGGCTCGACTCGGAGCACGCATCGGACGTGCGTACGCTCGATCCGTATGCTCGTTCCCGACCCAGCTTCAAATTTCCGAATGCTCGAGCCAAAGCAAGTTCCGTGTTTTCTCGGAGCAATATCGTCCAGGGAGAGCCCCGGGCAAGTAGCCGAATGACCCGAAGCACGCTGGCAGTTTTCACGTGCTCGACTCGAAGCAGGGACTTCCTCGTTCTGGCCTCGAGAAAAATGCCGATTTTCCCGAAGCGCGCTCCGAGTTTTCCATCGTGCGACTCGAAGCAGCTCCTTCCAATT
>JASFAW010000010.1:78296107-78298607 GCA_030737815.1 Allium fistulosum
CAGTTTGACACGAAGCGCGCCCCGAGTTTTCACCTTCCCGACTCGAAGCAAGGCCCAAAAGCGTGTCGACTTGCCGAACGCACGACCGAGTTCACGGTTATGCGGGATAGCGGTCATATTTCTCGAGTCGACTCTCGGCTCGACTCGGAGCACGCACTGGACGTGCGTACGCTCGATCCGTATGCTCGTTCCCGACCCAGCTTCAAATTTCCGAATGCTCGAGCCAAAGCAAGTTCCGTGTTTTCTCGGAGCAATATCGTCCAGGGAGAGCTCCGGGCAAGTAGCCGAATGACCCGAAGCACGCTGGCAGTTTTCACGTGCTCGACTCGAAGCAGGGACTTGCTCGTGCTTGCCTCGAGAAAAATGCCGATTTTCCCGAAGCGCGCTCCGAGTTTTCCATCGTGCGACTCGAAGCAGCTGCTTCCAAATGCATGCTTCGGGTATTTTCCAGTTTGACACGAAGCGCGCCCCGAGTTTTCACCTTCCCGACTCGAAGCAAGGCCCAAAAGCGTGTCGACTTGCCGAACGCACGACCGAGTTCACGGTTATGCGGGATAGCGGTCATATTTCTCGAGTCGACTCTCGGCTCGACTCGGAGCACGCACTGGACGTGCGTACGCTCGATCCGTATGCTCGTTCCCGACCCAGCTTCAAATTTCCGAATGCTCGAGCCAAAGCAAGTTCCGTGTTTTCTCGGAGCAATATCGTCCAGGGAGAGCCCCGGGCAAGTAGCCGAATGACCCGAAGCACGCTGGCAGTTTTCACGTGCTCGACTCGAAGCAGGGACTTCCTCGGGCTGGCCTCGAGAAAAATGCCGATTTTCCCGAAGCGCGCTCCGAGTTTTCCATCGTGCGACTCGAAGCAGCTCCTTCCAATTGCATGCTTCGGGCATTTTCCAGTTTTACACGAAGCGCGCCCCGAGTTTTCACCTTCCCGACTCGAAGCAAGGCCCAGAAGCGTGTCGACTTGCCGAACGCACGACCGAGTTCACGGTTATGCGGGATAGCGGTCATATTTCTCGAGTCGACTCTCGGCTCGACTCGGAGCACGCATCGGACGTGCGTACGCTCGATCCGTATGCTCGTTCCCGACCCAGCTTCAAATTTCCGAATGCTCGAGCCAAAGCAAGTTCCGTGTTTTCTCGGAGCAATATCGTCCAGGGAGAGCCCCGGGCAAGTAGCCGAATGACCCGAAGCACGCTGGCAGTTTTCACGTGCTCGACTCGAAGCAGGGACTTCCTCGGGCTGGCCTCGAGAAAAATGCCGATTTTCCCGAAGCGCGCTCCGAGTTTTCCATCGTGCGACTCGAAGCAGCTCCTTCCAATTGCATGCTTCGGGCATTTTCCAGTTTTACAAGAAGCGCGCCCCGAGTTTTCACCTTCCCGACTCGAAGCAAGGCCCAAAAGCGTGTCGACTTGCCGAACGCACGACCGAGTTCACGGTTATGCGGGATAGCGGACATATTTCTCGAGTCGAGTCTCGGCTCGACTCGGAGCACGCATCGGACGTGCGTACGCTCGATCCGTATGCTCGTTCCCGACCCAGCTTCAAATTTCCGAATGCTCGAGCCAAAGCAAGTTCCGTGTTTTCTCGGAGCAATATCGTCCAGGGAGAGCCCCGGGCAAGTAGCCGAATGACCCGAAGCACGCTGGCAGTTTTCACGTGCTCGACTCGAAGCAGGGACTTCCTCGTTCTGGCCTCGAGAAAAATGCCGATTTTCCCGAAGCGCGCTCCGAGTTTTCCATCGTGCGACTCGAAGCAGCTCCTTCCAATTGCATGCTTCGGGCATTTTCCAGTTTTACACGAAGCGCGCCCCGAGTTTTCACCTTCCCGACTCGAAGCAAGGCCCAAAAGCGTGTCGACTTGCCGAACGCACGACCGAGTTCACGGTTATGCGGGATAGCGGACATATTTCTCGAGTCGACTCTCGGCTCGACTCGGAGCACGCATCGGACGTGCGTACGCTCGATCCGTATGCTCGTTCCCGACCCAGCTTCAAATTTCCGAATGCTCGAGCCAAAGCAAGTTCCGTGTTTTCTCGGAGCAATATCGTCCAGGGAGAGCCCCGGGCAAGTAGCCGAATGACCCGAAGCACGCTGGCAGTTTTCACGTGCTCGACTCGAAGCAGGGACTTCCTCGGGCTGGCCTCGAGAAAAATGCCGATTTTCCCGAAGCGCGCTCCGAGTTTTCCATCGTGCGACTCGAAGCAGCTCCTTCCAATTGCATGCTTCGGGTATTTTCCAGTTTTACACGAAGCGCGCCCCGAGTTTTCACCTTCCCGACTCGAAGCAAGGCCCAAAAGCGTGTCGACTTGCCGAACGCACGACCGAGTTCACGGTTATGCGGGATAGCGGACATATTTCTCGAGTCCACTCTCGGCTCGACTCGGAGCACGCATCGGACGTGCGTACGCTCGATCCGTATGCTCGTTCCCGACCCAGCTTCAAATTTCCGAATGCTCGAGCCAAAGCAAGTTCCGTGTTTTCTCGGAGCAATATCGT
>JASFAW010000010.1:78308607-78311107 GCA_030737815.1 Allium fistulosum
TAGCCGAATGACCCGAAGCACGCTGGCAGTTTTCACGTGCTCGACTCGAAGCAGGGACTTGCTCGTGCTTGCCTCGAGAAAAATGCCGATTTTCCGAAGCGCGCTCCGAGTTTTCCATCGTGCGACTCGAAGCAGCTGCTTCCAAATGCATGCTTCGGGTATTTTCCAGTTTGACACGAAGCGCGCCCCGAGTTTTCACCTTCCCGACTCGAAGCAAGGCCCAAAAGCGTGTCGACTTGCCGAACGCACGACCGAGTTCACGGTTATGCGGGATAGCGGTCATATTTCTCGAGTCGACTCTCGGCTCGACTCGGAGCACGCACTGACGTGCGTACGCTCGATCCGTATGCTCGTTCCCGACCCAGCTTCAAATTTCCGAATGCTCGAGCCAAAGCAAGTTCCGTGTTTTCCTCGGAGCAATATCGTCCAGGAGAGCCCCGGGCAAGTAGCCGAATGACCCGAAGCACGCTGGCAGTTTTCACGTGCTCGACTTCGAAGCAGGGACTTCCTCGGGCTGGCCTCGAGAAAAAGCCGATTTTCCCGAAGCGCGCTCCGAGTTTTCCATCGTGCGACTCGAAGCAGCTCCTTCCAATTGCATGCTTCGGGCATTTTCCAGTTTTACACGAAGCGCGCCCCGAGTTTTCACCTTCCCGACTCGAAGCAAGGCCCAGAAGCGTGTCGACTTGCCGAACGCACGACCGAGTTCACGGTTATGCGGGATAGCGGTCATATTTCTCGAGTCGACTCTCGGCTCGACTCGGAGCACGCATCGGACGTGCGTACGCTCGATCCGTATGCTCGTTCCCGACCCAGCTTCAAATTTCCGAATGCTCGAGCCAAAGCAAGTTCCGTGTTTTCTCGGAGCAATATCGTCCAGGGAGAGCCCCGGGCAAGTAGCCGAATGACCCGAAGCACGCTGGCAGTTTTCACGTGCTCGACTCGAAGCAGGGACTTCCTCGGGCTGGCCTCGAGAAAAATGCCGATTTTCCCGAAGCGCGCTCCGAGTTTTCCATCGTGCGACTCGAAGCAGCTCCTTCCAATTGCATGCTTCGGGCATTTTCCAGTTTTACAAGAAGCGCGCCCCGAGTTTCACCTTCCCGACTCGAAGCAAGGCCCAAAAGCGTGTCGACTTGCCGAACGCACGACCGAGTTCACGGTTATGCGGGATAGCGGACATATTTCTCGAGTCGAGTCTCGGCTCGACTCGGAGCACGCATCGGACGTGCGTACGCTCGATCCGTATGCTCGTTCCCGACCCAGCTTCAAATTTCCGAATGCTCGAGCCAAAGCAAGTTCCGTGTTTTCTCGGAGCAATATCGTCCAGGGAGAGCCCCGGGCAAGTAGCCGAATGACCCGAAGCACGCTGGCAGTTTTCACGTGCTCGACTCGAAGCAGGGACTTCCTCGTTCTGGCCTCGAGAAAAATGCCGATTTTCCCGAAGCGCGCTCCGAGTTTTCCATCGTGCGACTCGAAGCAGCTCCTTCCAATTGCATGCTTCGGGCATTTTCCAGTTTTACACGAAGCGCGCCCCGAGTTTTCACCTTCCCGACTCGAAGCAAGGCCCAAAAGCGTGTCGACTTGCCGAACGCACGACCGAGTCACGGTTATGCGGGATAGCGGACATATTTCTCGAGTCGACTCTCGGCTCGACTCGGAGCACGCATCGACGTGCGTACGCTCGATCCGTATGCTCGTTCCCGACCCAGCTTCAAATTTCCGAATGCTCGAGCCAAAGCAAGTTCCGTGTTTTCTCGGAGCAATATCGTCCAGGGAGAGCCCCGGGCAAGTAGCCGAATGACCCGAAGCACGCTGGCAGTTTTCACGTGCTCGACTCGAAGCAGGGACTTCCTCGGGCTGGCCTCGAGAAAAATGCCGATTTTCCCGAAGCGCGCTCCGAGTTTTCCATCGTGCGACTCGAAGCAGCTCCTTCCAATTGCATGCTTCGGGTATTTTCCAGTTTTACACGAAGCGCGCCCCGAGTTTTCACCTTCCCCGACTCGAAGCAAGGCCCAAAAGCGTGTCGACTTGCCGAACGCTACGACCGAGTTCACGGTTATGCGGGATAGCGGACATATTTCTCGAGTCACCTCTCGGCTCGACTCGGAGCACGCATCGGACGTGCGTACGCTCGATCCGTATGCTCGTTCCCGACCCAGCTTCAAATTTCCGAATGCTCGAGCCAAAGCAAGTTCCGTGTTTTCTCGGAGCAATATCGTCCAGGGAGAGCTCCGGGTAAGTAGCCGAATGACCCGAAGCACGCTGGCAGTTTTTCACAAGTGCTCGACTCGAAGCAGGGATCTTCCTCGGGCTGGCCTCGAGAAAAATGCCGATTTTCCCGAAGCGCGCTCCGAGTTTTCCATCGTGCGACTCGAAGCAGCTCCTTCCAATTGCATGCTTCGGGTATTTTCCAGTTTTACACGAAGCGCGCCCCGAGTTTTCACCTTCCCGACTCGAAGCAAGGCCTTCGTCGGGCGTTAAGTTGCGCTCCGACCTCTATGCG
>JASFAW010000010.1:78321107-78323607 GCA_030737815.1 Allium fistulosum
TCATATTTCTCGAGTCGACTCTCGGCTCGACTCGGAGCACGCACTGGACGTGCGTACGCTCGATCCGTATGCTCGTTCCCGACCCAGCTTCAAATTTCCGAATGCTCGAGCCAAAGCAAGTTCCGTGTTTTCTCGGAGCAATATCGTCCAGGGAGAGCCCCGGGCAAGTAGCCGAATGACCCGAAGCACGCTGGCAGTTTTCACGTGCTCGACTCGAAGCAGGGACTTCCTCGGGCTGGCCTCGAGAAAAATGCCGATTTTCCCGAAGCGCGCTCCGAGTTTTCCATCGTGCGACTCGAAGCAGCTCCTTCCAATTGCATGCTTCGGGCATTTTCCAGTTTTACACGAAGCGCGCCCCGAGTTTTCACCTTCCCGACTCGAAGCAAGGCCCAGAAGCGTGTCGACTTGCCGAACGCACGACCGAGTTCACGGTTATGCGGGATAGCGGTCATATTTCTCGAGTCGACTCTCGGCTCGACTCGGAGCACGCATCGGACGTGCGTACGCTCGATCCGTATGCTCGTTCCCGACCCAGCTTCAAATTTCCGAATGCTCGAGCCAAAGCAAGTTCCGTGTTTTCTCGGAGCAATATCGTCCAGGGAGAGCCCCGGGCAAGTAGCCGAATGACCCGAAGCACGCTGGCAGTTTTCACGTGCTCGACTCGAAGCAGGGACTTCCTCGGGCTGGCCTCGAGAAAAATGCCGATTTTCCCGAAGCGCGCTCCGAGTTTTCCATCGTGCGACTCGAAGCAGCTCCTTCCAATTGCATGCTTCGGGCATTTTCCAGTTTTACAAGAAGCGCGCCCCGAGTTTTCACCTTCCCGACTCGAAGCAAGGCCCAAAAGCGTGTCGACTTGCCGAACGCACGACCGAGTTCACGGTTATGCGGGATAGCGGACATATTTCTCGAGTCGAGTCTCGGCTCGACTCGGAGCACGCATCGGACGTGCGTACGCTCGATCCGTATGCTCGTTCCCGACCCAGCTTCAAATTTCCGAATGCTCGAGCCAAAGCAAGTTCCGTGTTTTCTCGGAGCAATATCGTCCAGGGAGAGCCCCGGGCAAGTAGCCGAATGACCCGAAGCACGCTGGCAGTTTTCACGTGCTCGACTCGAAGCAGGGACTTCCTCGTTCTGGCCTCGAGAAAAATGCCGATTTTCCCGAAGCGCGCTCCGAGTTTTCCATCGTGCGACTCGAAGCAGCTCCTTCCAATTGCATGCTTCGGGCATTTTCCAGTTTTACACGAAGCGCGCCCCGAGTTTTCACCTTCCCGACTCGAAGCAAGGCCCAAAAGCGTGTCGACTTGCCGAACGCACGACCGAGTTCACGGTTATGCGGGATAGCGGACATATTTCTCGAGTCGACTCTCGGCTCGACTCGGAGCACGCATCGGACGTGCGTACGCTCGATCCGTATGCTCGTTCCCGACCCAGCTTCAAATTTCCGAATGCTCGAGCCAAAGCAAGTTCCGTGTTTTCTCGGAGCAATATCGTCCAGGGAGAGCCCCGGGCAAGTAGCCGAATGACCCGAAGCACGCTGGCAGTTTTCACGTGCTCGACTCGAAGCAGGGACTTCCTCGGGCTGGCCTCGAGAAAAATGCCGATTTTCCCGAAGCGCGCTCCGAGTTTTCCATCGTGCGACTCGAAGCAGCTCCTTCCAATTGCATGCTTCGGGTATTTTCCAGTTTTACACGAAGCGCGCCCCGAGTTTTCACCTTCCCGACTCGAAGCAAGGCCCAAAAGCGTGTCGACTTGCCGAACGCACGACCGAGTTCACGGTTATGCGGGATAGCGGACATATTTCTCGAGTCCACTCTCGGCTCGACTCGGAGCACGCATCGGACGTGCGTACGCTCGATCCGTATGCTCGTTCCCGACCCAGCTTCAAATTTCCGAATGCTCGAGCCAAAGCAAGTTCCGTGTTTTCTCGGAGCAATATCGTCCAGGGAGAGCTCCGGGTAAGTAGCCGAATGACCCGAAGCACGCTGGCAGTTTTCACGTGCTCGACTCGAAGCAGGGACTTCCTCGGGCTGGCCTCGAGAAAAATGCCGATTTTCCCGAAGCGCGCTCCGAGTTTTCCATCGTGCGACTCGAAGCAGCTCCTTCCAATTGCATGCTTCGGGTATTTTCCAGTTTTACACGAAGCGCGCCCCGAGTTTTCACCTTCCCGACTCGAAGCAAGGCCTTCGTCGGGCGTTAAGTTGCGCTCCGACCTCTATGCGGCCTTCCCCTAAACATCTGGCCGGACCGGGGCGAGCGTCGTGCTATTGCCAACTAGAGCGGTTCCCAAAAGCGTGTCGATTTTCCGGGCGCACGACCGATTGCACTGTCAAACATATTTCTCAAGTCGACTTTAGGCTCGGCTCGAACCACGCTACAAATATTCATATGCTCGATCAAATGCCCGTGTCAAACTTTCGCATGCCAGACCCAGGGCAAGCCTCAAAATTTCGACTTACTCCACGACCTGAAGAGACCTTCCCAGTTGTCACATGATCGACCC
>JASFAW010000010.1:78333607-78336107 GCA_030737815.1 Allium fistulosum
TTTTCCATCGTGCGACTCGAAGCAGCTGCTTCCAAATGCATGCTTCGGGTATTTTCCAGTTTGACACGAAGCGCGCCCCGAGTTTTCACCTTCCCGACTCGAAGCAAGGCCCAAAAGCGTGTCGACTTGCCGAACGCACGACCGAGTTCACGGTTATGCGGGATAGCGGTCATATTTCTCGAGTCGACTCTCGGCTCGACTCGGAGCACGCACTGGACGTGCGTACGCTCGATCCGTATGCTCGTTCCCGACCCAGCTTCAAATTTCCGAATGCTCGAGCCAAAGCAAGTTCCGTGTTTTCTCGGAGCAATATCGTCCAGGGAGAGCCCCGGGCAAGTAGCCGAATGACCCGAAGCACGCTGGCAGTTTTCACGTGCTCGACTCGAAGCAGGGACTTCCTCGGGCTGGCCTCGAGAAAAATGCCGATTTTCCCGAAGCGCGCTCCGAGTTTTCCATCGTGCGACTCGAAGCAGCTCCTTCCAATTGCATGCTTCGGGCATTTTCCAGTTTTACACGAAGCGCGCCCCGAGTTTTCACCTTCCCGACTCGAAGCAAGGCCCAGAAGCGTGTCGACTTGCCGAACGCACGACCGAGTTCACGGTTATGCGGGATAGCGGTCATATTTCTCGAGTCGACTCTCGGCTCGACTCGGAGCACGCATCGGACGTGCGTACGCTCGATCCGTATGCTCGTTCCCGACCCAGCTTCAAATTTCCGAATGCTCGAGCCAAAGCAAGTTCCGTGTTTTCTCGGAGCAATATCGTCCAGGGAGAGCCCCGGGCAAGTAGCCGAATGACCCGAAGCACGCTGGCAGTTTTCACGTGCTCGACTCGAAGCAGGGACTTCCTCGGGCTGGCCTCGAGAAAAATGCCGATTTTCCCGAAGCGCGCTCCGAGTTTTCCATCGTGCGACTCGAAGCAGCTCCTTCCAATTGCATGCTTCGGGCATTTTCCAGTTTTACAAGAAGCGCGCCCCGAGTTTTCACCTTCCCGACTCGAAGCAAGGCCCAAAAGCGTGTCGACTTGCCGAACGCACGACCGAGTTCACGGTTATGCGGGATAGCGGACATATTTCTCGAGTCGAGTCTCGGCTCGACTCGGAGCACGCATCGGACGTGCGTACGCTCGATCCGTATGCTCGTTCCCGACCCAGCTTCAAATTTCCGAATGCTCGAGCCAAAGCAAGTTCCGTGTTTTCTCGGAGCAATATCGTCCAGGGAGAGCCCCGGGCAAGTAGCCGAATGACCCGAAGCACGCTGGCAGTTTTCACGTGCTCGACTCGAAGCAGGGACTTCCTCGTTCTGGCCTCGAGAAAAATGCCGATTTTCCCGAAGCGCGCTCCGAGTTTTCCATCGTGCGACTCGAAGCAGCTCCTTCCAATTGCATGCTTCGGGCATTTTCCAGTTTTACACGAAGCGCGCCCCGAGTTTTCACCTTCCCGACTCGAAGCAAGGCCCAAAAGCGTGTCGACTTGCCGAACGCACGACCGAGTTCACGGTTATGCGGGATAGCGGACATATTTCTCGAGTCGACTCTCGGCTCGACTCGGAGCACGCATCGGACGTGCGTACGCTCGATCCGTATGCTCGTTCCCGACCCAGCTTCAAATTTCCGAATGCTCGAGCCAAAGCAAGTTCCGTGTTTTCTCGGAGCAATATCGTCCAGGGAGAGCCCCGGGCAAGTAGCCGAATGACCCGAAGCACGCTGGCAGTTTTCACGTGCTCGACTCGAAGCAGGGACTTCCTCGGGCTGGCCTCGAGAAAAATGCCGATTTTCCCGAAGCGCGCTCCGAGTTTTCCATCGTGCGACTCGAAGCAGCTCCTTCCAATTGCATGCTTCGGGTATTTTCCAGTTTTACACGAAGCGCGCCCCGAGTTTTCACCTTCCCGACTCGAAGCAAGGCCCAAAAGCGTGTCGACTTGCCGAACGCACGACCGAGTTCACGGTTATGCGGGATAGCGGACATATTTCTCGAGTCCACTCTCGGCTCGACTCGGAGCACGCATCGGACGTGCGTACGCTCGATCCGTATGCTCGTTCCCGACCCAGCTTCAAATTTCCGAATGCTCGAGCCAAAGCAAGTTCCGTGTTTTCTCGGAGCAATATCGTCCAGGGAGAGCTCCGGGTAAGTAGCCGAATGACCCGAAGCACGCTGGCAGTTTTCACGTGCTCGACTCGAAGCAGGGACTTCCTCGGGCTGGCCTCGAGAAAAATGCCGATTTTCCCGAAGCGCGCTCCGAGTTTTCCATCGTGCGACTCGAAGCAGCTCCTTCCAATTGCATGCTTCGGGTATTTTCCAGTTTTACACGAAGCGCGCCCCGAGTTTTCACCTTCCCGACTCGAAGCAAGGCCTTCGTCGGGCGTTAAGTTGCGCTCCGACCTCTATGCGGCCTTCCCCTAAACATCTGGCCGGACCGGGGCGAGCGTCGTGCTATTGCCAACTAGAGCGGTTCCCAAAAGCGTGTCGATTTTCCGGGCGCACGACCGATTGCACTGTCAAA
>JASFAW010000010.1:78338929-78381982 GCA_030737815.1 Allium fistulosum
ATGATTTGACCAGCATTTGGCTGTGGTGTTCGTCACTTTGGTTGGGTCTCTTCGTGGCCTGCAGAATGACTCAATGTCTAAGAAAGAAGGGTTATTTTCGTATATACATATATATATATATATATTGGTGAAACATAAGTACCTTATGGCAACTTTCACATATGGATGTGTTTGGTCCAGCCCTCATGCTGCTGTCATTACGAAGAGCCTCTACTAATAAAGTAGATTCAATGAGCTCAAAGTAAACAGTGAACGCCTATAATTCATGGTCTTAGTACAGTCCGCTTGTCTTACAATTGTTAATTTGTTACATCAGATTCAGTGCCAAGGAAAGTGGTTACTTTAAGTAGATTCATTATTAGATTGACAACAAAAGTCAATGTTAAGCATATAAGAGACTTTTTGGCGATATTTCCAATGAGCCTACTGCTTTGACTATGCAGTGCCTTGGTGCTATTGATATGGATAAAGAGTCTATTGGATATTTCATTAGAAAGGATCTATTTATAACTACTTATTTGTTACTCGCCTTCTAATGAACATTTCCACTAAGAAATAAATTGGCCAGTGCGTCACCGACAAAGTTTAGAATGATAACGCCTGATCCCCTATAAGTATTTTGATTAATTATTTGAATGTTTTCATTTTTTTTTCTTTACCAAATAGCCCAACAAGTTGCATCTTTGCCTGGTGCCCTGGGACATGATATCATTTTGGATAGAAACAAAGGCAAGTTCATAGGGCCAATCAGCAAAGCGCAGTCCAATGAGTAAAATACCGACACATTTGATCCAACGAGAGTATCTGTCTAATTCTAATATGACCAAGCGCATAAACATAACAACATAAAAATAGCAAGTAAGCTAATAAAAGCATTAATAAGAAACAAAGATGTGTGTGATTAAGAATTATTACTCAAATGCCAAAAACTACAATACAAAATTATATCAGCTCTTCCAGTAAATATACCAATTCTTTTTTTTTTAAAAAAAAACTTACGAGACCAACAGTGGAAAATAAGCACAGGTACTTATTTCGAATAAAGGAAATGATACCATACAAGAATCTGTGAACACCCAAGACAAGTACTTGAGCCATGTTTACCAAATGACTATAAAGAGAATGAGATTTTTTGCTTGTTTGACTTTAAGCTTACATTTTTCCTTTAGTCTTTCTGTATTGTCTATAACAAACAGTAAAGTTTCTTATGCTAACCAGTACTGCTATCCACATACCAATAAGATTGATTCTTAAAACAACTCTTTTTCCGTAATCTGACAATTGTATCATGTGCTTAAATGATTTTGATTGATATTTTAAAAAAACATAAAATTTGGAAAAAAAAAAAAAAAATAGAACACAAAAAATTTCCAAAGAAAAGAGTATAAAAAAGAATTGTTATTTTAAGGTTTCCACTGATTGACTTTGTCCTTTTTTTTTAAACAATTATGTTTCACAAATTGGAACCTTATTTGGAACAATCCGAGTCCTTTGCTTACTGTTTTTTTTTTTTCCCACATTTTCTCCCTTTTTGGTTCACTTATAAACGTCTATCTCAAATAAAAAATTGATTTATTCAATTTGAATTTTAATGTAGATCCACCATGGTATGGCAAAATAGATAATGGTGTAATCTAAACACACATTTATACAGTTCCCCACACGTCACGACTTAGCAGATCGGATGTTGAATGGAAATCATGCTTTTGATTCTGTGAGTGGAAGAGTTTTATACGGCATTTCCTTCTCTATGGAACAGAATAAGCAAAATATATTTTCCGAGAAGAATGAATAAAAATGTACCAGTTTCAAATAACAAATGAACAATTGGATCATTTGTAAAATACCACGCTTGGAAGTTTGCATTCTCAAATTGCTTGAGCCATTTTTTTTTTTTTTTTTTTTTTTTTTTTTTTTTTTTTTTTTTTTACTAAGCATCAGGTTAGCAACGGAGCATTCGGTAATTGGCAGTAAATAAAATGAGATTTTGAGTAACAAGTAGAAATCCTCCCGCGTATATACAAAAAGAAAGTCTATCTTGTGGTGTCTAGCTTTTGTATTCAAATCTTTTGTGTTTCATTCTTTATGCTTTTATCTCATTGTGAATCTTGTGAATTGAGAAATGAAGTTGATTCAGAAAAAAAATCATTTGGTTTAAATCATTCGTGGCTTCCAAGAGTTATCCCGTATCTTTCCATAGCCCACGTCCAGTCATTCTTGTGCAACACATAAAAAGGAACTGAACATATCAACGCGGCTTACATAAATGATTTTTAAATAAACCCTGTTATCCCCGAGAAAGTGGAACTTTTTTCTCTCTCTCTCTCTTTCTTCAAGCTGCGCAAAGAAAGCTCTTTTTCACATTTTTAAGCTTTTATCATTGTGTCCAAAGAATAGGAAGACAATCTATCAAATCCGGAATAGATTCACAATCTAATGTTTAACAAAGTCAAATAAAAGAAAATAAATACTGGGCTTCTTTTTTTTTTTTTTTTTTTTTTTTTTTCGTCAGTCTATGAATACTATCCACAACATAATCATGTTCCATTTTTTTTAGGCATCTTAGAAAACTGTCGTTCAATATTTTTTTTTTTGAAACAAAAAAAAAAAAAACAAGAACGGTTAGATGTAATGCACGGGCATTTTTACTTGTAAGCAATGAAAGTGTCAGTTGAAGGGTTATACAGGTGTCACCTTGTTAATGTTTAATGCTCTAAAACTTAAACATGGCTTTACAATACATCCCCTTTTCTCTCCCAAACGCCGTTTCTTTAGTTTTGAATCAGTGTACAATGTGTTACTTATTATTTGAATTTCTAGACGTCATATTTTTGAATAAGGCACATTGTTCATACCCTAATAAAGTCATTTGTCTCTCTATTTTTGGAACTATGCACTGATCGATCTAGTTGGGCTTCGACGGGTATCAGCTGGGGACAGTTCGCTTATGAATTGATCTGGACAAGATCAGTTGGAATAATATTAGGGAGCCGAAAACACTATCAACAAATGGTATTTACAAGCGTTTTTTTTTTTTTTTTTTTTTTTTTCTTTGTCTTTTGGTCTAAAAAATTGATGATGCTTAGTTACCAAAGGGGGATTATCCGGAGGTATCTTTTTGGTAAGCAGGACGTGTGAGTTGTTACCCAGTATTTCTCAAGTAAAAAAAAAAAAAAAACAAGCAATTGGAAACTACTAATCGATGGACTCCCCCCCCCTTTTTTTTTTCAAATGATATGAAAGGGAGAGAGAGAGGAACACAAAAGTATAATAGGATCTTCTTTATGGACTTTCTTTTGAACAATTTTTTTAGATAACGTATATCTTATGCTTTGTATAGAGCTCATTAAGATGCATTATGCTCACATTTACTGTATTAAATAGCCATTGATCTTTATTTCTAACGATATTATAACTTTAAACGGTAGATGGCAAAACATTTTACGTGTAAATTACAAGCATATTATACAGTCGAATAACATAAAATCAAGTAACGTTGACTTATTTTGCACGTAAAAATCTCTGCAGTTTAATTAGCTGATATCATAAAAACTACAAGGAAGAACTTTGCAATCTCTCTCTTTTTTTTTACTCTTTTTTAAACATGACGGGAAACTTTGTTGTAAAAAGAATTACTTTTAAATGATTCTCTTGTTAATGATAAAAGCTTTTGTGTACTTTCATAATAATTTAAAAATGTAAAGTATTTCTGGTTTAAAAAAAAAAAAAAAAAAAAACGCGTATAATTTTTAAAATGTAAACACTTTGTTTACATGCAGTTTCAACATTGCTGCTTTATGTGTCTATCAGCATGTGAGCACGCTTTTAGCCAATCATAAGTAATGTTACGCGCAAGTCGGATTAATGTTACCTTAAAAAAATCCGCCTACAGAAAGCTAAACATCCGTCAATTGAGCAAAAAAAAAAAAAAAAAAAAAAATGGTTCGATTGCGATGTTCTAAGAATTACGTCAACAACAAAATTCTGAATATTATTCAGGTCAACATGAAAGTTTGTGACTGAA
The DNA here is from genome assembly GCA_030737815.1 of Allium fistulosum. Taxonomy (NCBI): domain Eukaryota; kingdom Viridiplantae; phylum Streptophyta; class Magnoliopsida; order Asparagales; family Amaryllidaceae; genus Allium; species Allium fistulosum. Next base: position 78,342,954 of record JASFAW010000010.1, read on the forward strand.
CATGTTGGCCGAACATTCTAGTATTTGAGCGTAACACAAGAGGAGGGTTTAAAATGCTCGTGTATTACTTTGAATGTGGTCTCTATTGAACGAAACAAGAAAATTTCCTTTTTGATTGGGAGTGGCCAAGTCATTTTTAGAAACGAACCAATAGGAAATAAACGTGTGCTTTATTGTTGCGTGTTATTTACGCGTCTAATGAAAAGCACGTGTTATCAACACTCTAGCTTTTTTCATGAGGGAAAACAGTGTATCGTGCAGGCGGGGTTTAGTTATTTTACCTCGTTTACTGGAGAAAAAAAAAAAAAAACCCAGTCTCCGAATTTAAATCGTCTTTTTCTTGAAATGACTACAAACACACACACATACACACACATACACACACACTAATGAAAAAAGAGATCTTATTGACGTAATGCTACATCATCTTTTTTTTTTTTTGAAAAAAATTCGACTTGAGAGATCAATTCAAATGATTTTTCCGAAACTTATTGGCTTATCTTATCTTTTAAGAACGGATAATCTCATCGGAAGTCAAAAGAAAAGGCTTTCCATCTTTTTTTTTTTTGTTAAAAGCATTTATCATATCAACGATACCAAGGTGACTGCTTGAGCCTTCTGCATTCTGTATTGACAAGTAACACGAAATCTATAACTTTAATCTAATCTTAGTGATAATAAAGATCTTCAATTGTTCAATAAAATCGATTCCGTATCTGGCCGCAAAAATATAAATATATTTAAACATAAAAAGTACGTCAATTCGCCCTTGTTTATCTCATAAAGATTTGCTGCTTTTTCAAAAGACATTGTATTCCTCTTTCTTTTTGTTCTTCCCTCTCTCTCTCTCTTTCTCTCTTTTTTTTTTTTTTTTTTTGTTCTGGTAGAAAATTGAAAGCCAGTATTGCTTCTCTTTTGTCAATAAAATTTTTTTTCTGAATCCAATGTATTTAAAAGGCTTCGTAATTCCAATAAAGCCAATTAAACGCTTTTTCATTTCGATTTAGACTTAAAAAAAAACATCAACTGTTTGCTTTTTTTCCATATTTTTTTGACACTTTTTCGATTTTCAACAAACTTTCCTTTTATTAAACTCGCTTATAATAATCCATGGCCCTTCAAGAGATCGAGAAAACCAGTCCGTCCAGTTCTCCAACACCCAGTTATGTTGAAAATCAAAAGATCGAAGAAAGAGCTGTTGATAATGGTGTTGAAGAGGACAATGCATCTATAGTCAATGAATTTGGGCATGGAAATGGTAATTTCATGACAGCCTTCTTTAATGTGACATGTATTGTGGCCGGTACCGGTACTTTAGGTCTTCCACGTAAGAAAAAAAAAAAAAAGTGATTAATAATCAAAATTAATTTCATCTTGACAGGTGCTTTTGCGCTCGGTGGTTGGCTTGGTATTCTCATTATGATGTTGTCTTATTTAATGTCCATTTACAGTGGTACCATCATCATTCGTTGTCTTTATTATAAGCCTGGACAACGTCTTCACGATTATAAAGCAGTGGGTACTGCCGCCTTTGGTTGGGTTGGTTATTCTGTTGCTTCAGTACTTCATCTTCTCAATTTGTTTGGTTGCCCTGCCCTTTATTTGGTTTTAGCTGCAAGTAACTTGAATTCTTTGCTTCATAATACGGTTAGTTTCTTGCACAAAAAAATTTTTTTTTTTTTTTTTTTTTTGACTCATAATGATTATCTTGATAGAGTGCAGCACTTGATACTACTACCTGGGCATGTATTGTTGGTGCCGTCTTGTTAATCCCTTCCTTGATTGCCAAGACATTGAAAGAAATTACTGTTCTTTCTGCCACAGGTGCTATTTGTACCATGATTGCTGTCTTTGTGGTCATGATCCAAGGACCCCTTGACCACAACGCCAACCCTGACCGAGAAGTGATTCGTGACTCAGTGATCTGGACCGGCTTTCCATCATCTCTTGCCACCATTGCCTTTTCCTATGGTGGTATCAACACTTACCCTCACGTAGAACACGCCTTGAAAAAGCCTCACCAATGGAAATGGGCCGTGGCTGCTGGTATGACTGCCTGTACCATCCTTTACATGTTGACCGCCATCCCCGGCTACTGGTCTTACGGTCGCGACACTCTCTCACCTGTCTATAACTCACTTCCTGACGGTGCTGGCAAGATGTGTGCGATGATTGTCATGACCATTCACGTCATCTTGGCCATTCCCATCTATACCACCTCCTTCTCACTCGAGATGGAAAAATGGACCAATGCGACGGACGAACGTTTGGGCAAGGTCAAGGCTTGGTTTGTGCGTGCAATCATTCGTACCTGTTGTATGGCCATCTTGGTCGTCTTGGCCATCTTTGTTCCTTATTTTGATGATTTCATGAGTTTGGTGGGTGCTTTGGCAAACTGTGGTCTCGTCTTTCTCTTGCCTGTGTTGTGTTACTTGAAGTTGACGGGTATTCGCAACAAGCCTCTTTATGAGTTGGCCTTTTGTGCTCTTACTCTTCTTTTGGGTATCGTTGGCTGTGTCTTTGGTACCATTGATGCTATCAAGGCTCTCATTTCTGATTTCCACTCTTAATTATACAAATATACAAGATTTCCCCTCACACACAAACATACACACACACACACACACACACCCTTCATTGTAAATAGTTTCTTTTTTTTTTTTTGAAGAGAGATTATATGATTCATTAAAAACATTTTCATACACACACAAATGCTTTCTTTATATTCTGATGTAACCATTATAGAAAGCACTCATTAAAACTACCAAATGTAGTACGGAACTTTAACGTGATCTTCACGTACTTGGTTCAATACAAGTTTAGTTATGTTACTTTAAACAACTCCTTATTGACGTAAGCTAAGCTTTTTGGTCACTTGGCATTTTTGCTCTTTAAAATTATGTTATTGATAATTTTTTATTGTAAAATAATCAACAATAAGAAATAATATCATTTTTTGTTTATTCAAATTCTCTAAAAGAATCAAATTGTCATTTTTTTTTGGGTTGACACTGATCCATATTTGGATGTTGCTTTGACAGCCGTTTGTTTTGATTACATGAGAAAGTTAGCATTAAACTTTAAAATATTTAGCCCAAGTTTTGTTCTTTAAAAACCCTAAATAATTCTCTACAAGTGTATAAAGTCAGTGTGTACCTGTATCTGTGTATGTGTGTGTGTGTATGTGTGTGTATGTACAACAGGTCAGTGTCTGCATTGAAAGCAGGGTAACTATTTAAAAACTGATTTCTTAAAAAATGGGAGGGGGAGGGGGACCGGGTTACTTTCAGGACATGATGATAGCTTAAAAAAAAAAGACGGGGAGAAATTCAAGGTTTTGATTGAAGGGGAGAGCAATGTGTGACAGAAAAATTAGTATGAGTTTATGCATGCAGAGTGGGTCCAAAAACGGGTTTATTCTATTCAAAACGTGCGTACATTTGTGTGTGTGTGTGTGTTTTGAAATATGATTTTTTTTTTCTATCAGAATGACATGAAAAACAAAAAACGTCATTCTACCTTTAAGAATTTGAATAAACTTTGAACATTAAAGAAAATGAGCGCGTAGTATATGTGGGTGACGTAGCAAGATGTTTCAAGTGTTGTAATTTAGTTTCAAACAAACGACATAAAAAAAAGGGTATGACAATAGAGTTCACATGATCGATAATTTAGGTTTTTTTTTTTTTTTTTGACAAGCTTTTTTTGTCTATAAAAAGGGGACACATTTTCCTTTCTTTTTTGTTGATATACTTTAAATGCCGTTTATAACTGTTTGTCCTGCTACTTGTGAATTATGTGGAAATTGGATTCCGGCTCACTCGGTAAGTTTATTGTTTGATTTACATGTCTAATAAGAATATATAGTCTTCATGTCCAAGAAATGGAGTTCATCCTTCTCAATGGGGTCTAGAAAAAGATGAAGAAGAACTAAAGAATGATCAAGAAGAAGATATCCTAACTATCAAATTATAAAACACACATATACACACCCACACCCACACACAAATGCATACAACAAATCGTTATACCCTCCAATACACATATATTTCTACAATAAACACGTTCTTTGCTTTAAAGAACACGTGCCTTAATGAAAAAAAAAAAAAAAAAAAAAAGTGAGAATGTTTAAAGAAGGGTGTGACATAATACATTTCAAAAGTGGAGGACCTCGGAAAATAATCATAGAGAAAAGAACCGTAGAAGAGAATGTTGTAGTAATCCATTTATAAACGAGAAAGCGAAAGTGAGTGTTTTTGGGAAACCCTTTTTTCCCCTTTTTTATTATTATTATTGTCATTACATTCATACACCCCTTAATATGACCCTTTTAACCTCTTCCTTTATATCTCCTTCCACCGCCAAATTATTATCTTATTTTAGTAATAACAAATTGCATGTCTTCCCGCAACATCAAGAGAAATCAGATGCTCCAACCTATGTTACCATCGTTATGCGAAAGGATGGTACTCCGACCATCAAATGTTCAACCAACGGTCGAAGATACTCATCTCCTGTAAAGCAACGAAAGATGATCTTATCTAACCTCTTACCTCGACTTGCCAATCATCATCAACAACAGACAACCAAAGTACAAAGAAAGACCGACCGTGGACCCAAGCGATTCCAGGAACTTCCCCATGAACTGATTATCAAAATATTATTTTATTTAGATTACAAGAGTCTGCTGGCCCTTTCACGCACCAGCCAACAGCTCTACAGACTATCTCACAGTGACCACAACATGCTCTGGCAATCCATCTTTCAAGTCGACTTTAATCTCACGCAACCACAAATGACGCCCTATTACCAGCTTTATAAGAATCACTTTGAGCTCCAGAGACGATGGCGACAGGGACAAGTCAAGACCCGCTATCTGACAGGCCATGAGGATAGCATCTATTGCCTTGTTTGGCTTGGCAGTCATCATATCATCAGCGGCAGTCGCGACCGTTCAATAAAATGCTGGAAACCTAGATTCAGCCAATCCACTCCAACTGACCAAGACACATCATGAGGGTAGCGTGCTCTGTCTGAGACTGTCTGCCGATCAGACCTTTTTGGTCACCGGCTCTTCGGATTCAACCTGTCTTGTCTGGTCATTACCACGTTTGGAACCCGAAAGACGGCTAAGAGGGCATACAGGTGGGGTGCTGGATATCTGTCTGGTGAAGCATTATATCGTCAGTTCGTCGCGGGATAGCACAATTCGGGTATGGGAAAAAAACACGGGCGAAGAGCTCAGGCGGTTGGTGGGACACGCGGGCCCCGTGAATGCATTGGCTTCACAAGATATGCATGTTGTTTCGGCTTCGGGGGATACGACAGTCAAGTTATGGAATATCGAGACAGGCCAGTGTCTGAGAACCTTTCAGGGACATACCAGAGGATTGGCTTGTGTCAAGCTAGAAGGAAATTTTGTCTATAGTGGAGGTCAGGATAATAAACTCAAGATGTGGGATGTTCGGACGGGCAAGTGTCTTTCTTCCTTGACAGGACATACGGATTTGATTCGAACCATAGATACATGCGAGGTAAAGAAATTTAAAAGAAGGACAATGACTAATGAGAGTAGGGAAAAGTAGTAACAGGAAGTTATGATCGAACAATAAAAGTTTGGGATTCCAAGCAAAATAAATGCGTGTTGAGTTTTCAAAGTGGCCATTCAAGTTGGATATTTAATTGTTTATTGAATCGTACAAAGATCATTAGGTAAGCAACACATTTTTTTTTTTTAGAATTTTTTGGTTAACTTCTTTACAGTGCGGACAAGACAAGAAGATCATGGTTCTGGATTTCGGCCAAGGATTAACGTTAATTTAAATAATTTTTTTTAAACTTCTGTTTATTATACAAAAAAAAACATTTGAAAGCATTGATGTAGTTGTCTAAATGCCATGTAATTTTTTAAGGGGAAAATATATATAAAACGAATATTAAACAATTTTTTCTTTCTTTTTTTTTGGATTTAATCAATATCCATTTCATCCTTCTTCTTGTTATCAGAAGCGTCTTCCATAGGAGTATCGGCATCAGCAGGCTTATCAGCAGCAGGTTCTTCAACCTTGGGAGCAGGCTTAGGCTTGTTCAAGATGGGGTTAGCAAAGAAGACAACAGCATCTTCTTCCTTCTTGATATCACGACAGAACAAGACAGGAGTTTCGTTCTTGGGAGTTTGAGCTTGCTTGGCGTTTTGTTCGTCCATCCATCCGCTGGCACGCTCACAACGTTCGACGATATCTTGCTTTTCATGAGCAGGAATATGAGCGTACTTGTCACCAGGAGTCAAGGCTTCTTGGGTCAAATGTTGGATGGTGTCACGAAGAGCACGTTCGGCATGAGGACGTTCACATCAGCTTCACGGTAACGTTCGACAACGGGGTTACCGATCTTCTTCAAAGCCTCGAGCTTTTCAACATATACAGACTTGGTGGCGTCATAACCTTCGTCATAGATCCAGTCAACCACAGCGTTCAAATCTTCAGCAAATTTATCCTTGGTGGAAGGATCAATGTATTCAGAAAGGGGGCCGAGAATCTTGTCACGCATTTCGTAACCGTATTCTTCAAGTGAGTTCTTGGCGGCTTCAGTAGCAGCAATCAACTTATCGTTGGAGTACATTTGAGCTTCCTTTTCTCTGTATTCGTTGACTAATTCCTTACTGATGCCAGTGTGACCAGTGACAACAGGGAGGTCGCCGGTCTTGACGAGCTTCTTGACCTTCTTGACTTCCTTTTCTCCATCCTTGTTCTTGGTCTCTTCTTCGACCATCTTTTCTTCGACAGTGTAGGCGGATTCGACAGACAAGATGCCGTGGATGTTGAGTCTGACCTTGACCTTGATTTGAGCAGCCTCACCGTTGACGGGTTCGACGTTCTTGATGTTGAATTGTCCAATCCAGGGGTTGATACCACGGGGTAAGATCTCGGGCTTGGCGTATTGAGCTTGCAAAGTGAAAGCTTCACGACGGTAGAAGGTCAAGATCTTTGTGGAGGGGATAGAGTTGTTGTTATCAAACACCACAATCTCAGTCTCTTCTTCCTCGGGGGTGGCATCCCAGGTGAGTTTGATGGGGTAAGAACAAATATCGTTCACACGGAAATCACGGACCTTGAATACAGGGGACAACATGGCACATTGGAGAGCAGCACCACGAGCCATAGCCTCATCTTGGTTCAAGGTGGTAGAGACATCCTTACCAAAGAATTTGGAGATGGCTACCTTGATAGCAGGAATACGGGTAGAACCACCCACAACTTCAATGAAATCGATTTCTTCACGTTGCATACCAGCGTTTTCAATGGCTTGAGCCAATACAGTTTCGGTACGAGTGAAAAGGTGAGCAGCCCATTCTTCGAATTCTTCACGGTTGACCATGGCGGAAACATCCTTATCATCCATGATGGATTCAATGTTGACAGGAGCTTGAGGGTTAGCAGACAAGACCTTCTTACAACGTTCGGCAGCGACACGGAGACGCAAGAGAGCCTTCTTGTTGCTATAAACATCAATCTTGAACTTTTCCTTGAATTGTTCAGCGAGCTTTTCGACAATGACAGCATCGAATTCACGACCACCGAAATGTTGATCATAAGAGCTACCACGGACAGTCAATTGACCCTTCAAGAAGGAGACGATTGAGACAGAGTAAGAAGAGTGACCAATGTCGACAAAGGCAACATTTCTGGGCTTTTCTTCGGGCAAATCGAGCTTGGTGATACCGTAACCAAGAGCGGCAGCAGTCAAGTCATTGACCAAACGCAAACAGTTCAAATCAACCATTTCAGCGGCAGTAAGAACAGCACGACGTTGAACTTCACTGAACCAACCGGGAATAGTGATCACACAGTCAGTGACGGGGCCATTGATTTCGGCAGCAGTGATGTCCTTAATCTTGTGAAGGTACATGGCTAAAAGTTGAACGTTGCTAAATACCTGTTCTTCACCAAGGAAGTTGACCTATAAAAATCATATCTCTCATTTTTAATATCCATTTTACACACACACACACTCTCTCTCTCTGTTTATTAAATACCTTAACACCAGCTTGACCTTGAACATCAGCTAATTCGGCCATAAGGTGACCCTTTTCAACTTCTTGAACTTCGGGATCATCAATAGTACGACCAGCAAGACGCTTCAAACTGCATACAGTGTTCTTGGCGTTACTAATTTCTTGAGTCTTTGCACCTTCACCAAGGTATCTGGATGAAGGACCGAATGATACAAGAGAACTATTTTGAATTAATATCCTGTTTTTTCTTTTTCTTTTGTATCTCTTACGGAGTAGCACGGTTGGAAACTTCGTTACAGATAACATCAATACCACGGTTACGAGCAACAGCAACAACGGCTTGAAGATTACCAAGATCAATACCCTAAAGAAACCCGCGTTTAACATTTCATTCATTAACGTGGGAAAAAAAAAAAACTTACAACAACTGACATTCTATTCTATAATGTTATTTTGAAGAGAGAGAGAAAGAGGCTAAAAAATTATTTTTTTTGCCTTTATAATAAAAAAAATTAGGTTCAAACCATTTTTTTTTTTCTTTTTCCACTCCAATCAAATAGCTTTAAACTAAACTTTTCTACAACTTTCTCGGAGATTCTATGAACGTCACTTTTGTTTAAATAAGCCACGATATAAGAATTACAGTCATTTCTTTTCGAGAGGTTCGACTTTCTTTTTTGTTTATTTGCATAAAAGGGGAATTCTGTTTATAAAAAGCGTTAAAGAAATGACAAGATACCTTTTTTTGGTTGAGAAGTCAAAATTTTTTTGAATTTTTTTCTTTCAATTGTATTTCTGATACCATATAGGGGAGGGGTCGAGATAAACACACTGTGTGTGTGTGTGTTTATGCAGAGAATTATTCTTGGTTGAAACATTGTTGTTTTCATTAGGTCAATCTCTTAAAATTCGAAATGTTACATTGGTGCCTGAATAAAATCCGAATTTTATTGTTTGTGATCCACTAAAAAATTAAATTGATTGGATTAAATATTTATCATTGCTGGCGAAATCATAAGGCTTTGCTCACAACAAGCGAGGCTTTGGTCAGTTAAAAATATAAACCTATGAAGAAAGACTGGGTTGGATGTTTTCTCTGTTGATCAAGAATTAGAAAATGAAAGGTGGGGCCATGCTTTATAGACTTCCTTATTTTGACCGGTTCAGTTTTATCAACTATTTCATCAACTAGTTTGCTTAAGGGATGTAAAATCTAAAAGAAACACACAATCAATGTTTTGAATACACAAAGTATTCTGTCCTAGTATATCAACTTTGTAAAGTTCAATATATATATATATATATATAAAAACAGCATTTTTTTTATGATAGAGACGCACTTTTACCTCTTTTCGTTTTTTTTTTTTTTTTTTTTTTTTTGGATATCAGCTTAAGAAATCAGCATCTATATTAGTAGACATGTACGATGAGACCAAAAGGACCATCGTTGATCTGTGTGTGTGTGTGTGTGTGTGTGTGTGTGTGTGTTTCTTGTGCTTTGTTTTGAGCTTCTATTGGTGGATTAACAGATGAAACATTCAGAAACATTATTTCTTTTCATCCAGCAACCATCTAAAATAAACGTGCTTTTATTTAGCTGAACATAATCTACAAAGCTTATTTAAATAAAAGGTTTTATAAATGGGCATAACTTTTGTGGTAACGCAGTAAAAATAAAGACAATCGATGAATGAGTATCTTGATTATCTCTTTTATTTTTTGTCAAGACGAGAGCGAGAACCCATTTAATACAAACTACTGGTTTTTTTTCCCTAGGATTTGCGAAAAGTACAAAATAATTTGCAATTTAATCTTTTTTTTTCTTCGTTTTTACTGTCTTAACGAATGGGTACAAACGATTCAACTGATAATGTTACTGCTTTTAACAACCCCCTACTCTCGATAACTCCAGAGTTGATAACATCACTACAGATGACACTACTGTTACCGAAAATCGTAATATAATAAATATTGTGCACCAATTTGTATAGCTAAATCTTTTTATGGTCGTTTTCTAAATGAGATCAAAACCATTGTTCGCGCTGAACGATCAAAGAGACGTCCTTACAAGAAAATGTCACTTGAGATCTGGAAGATTTTTTGGAACAACTGCTAGCTAAAGGGCTACAACTTATACCAGACTACCAAGTCAAACAATTTACTCAGAAAGTCGCAACCATGAGGAAATAAGGCAAAAAAATATGACTATGTGAACAGGATAGTAACTGAGGAACGAGTTCATTATGGCCAAAATTGTGTGTTTGTGAATGAGACTGGATTCAGCTTGCATATCAACAGGACTACCAATTTTCTCGATTTCATCGACGGCTTAATTGAGCACCTGTGTAGCATTGGAGCACAAGGGAGCTATGTTGTATACGACAACGCTCCAATTCGTGGCATAGTAGCAGCACAGAAACTTGAAGCATCTGATTACAATCCATTGAAGTTGCCTCCGTGATCCCCGTTTCTTAACCATATTGAAGAGTGCTTCTCCAAGGTGAAAAATGAGGTTAAGAAACGCAAACTTCATAACCAGTCTAACTTGCTGAATAGAATTACTCAGTCAACAACTACCGTCACTGCTAAATGGTTGCCAAGGTTGGATCGGGAATTCGAGATGTCTTCGTATGGACAAGATGTTATAAGCATTTAAATAAAAACTTTAAGAAGATATATGATGTGCAATAAATAGTTTCAATGTGATTCAAGAGTCCCAGATTAAATAATATTTCTTTTATTATAACGTTATTAACAACTGGTACCAGACAATAGTATATAACTCGTTATACTTATCATCAACATTTACATCTGAATTTTTGTATGTATCTCCTGCTCAAAATTAAATTGTCAGTATCGCTAATATTTTTATTACAAACCGCAAGAATTGTTGTATTAGCCTTAAAAAAAAAACTGGTATTATTTCTTTTTAAGAGACGTTTATTATGAATGTATGAAACTTCGCTTCATATGTTCTTATTTTACATAAGCTTTTAACGGCAATCTCATACGATAGTTAATATTTACACGCGTAAATATGACAGCTCTTTTTTTTTTTTTTTTTTTTTTTTTTTTTACTTACTACCGACACCGTTTTATTTTTTTTTAAAAAAAAAAGAAAAAGCATTCAAACGATGAGCATATTAAACAACAATTTACAATTTTTTGGGGAAGTCAGTTGCAACTAGAACATATCTATTCAAAAATAATCCGCATGGAATATTGTAAATACCGTAATTCATTTCAGAAAATTAATGCTCACTGATTAATTGTCTTTTTTTGATTAAAAATAGCCCATTTCTTGACATACTGTCGATTCAGTTATATTATCATAGACTTCTTCTTCTAACAATCTATCTTTTGTCAAAATATCGGAAATTGCGATTTGGTTACTGTGATAACTACTATTTTTGATAGTTATAAAAATTGGCTAAAAACTCTACCGGATACTGTTAAATGATCCACTGAGTAAGTAGCGGGAACATTTGCAGTAATGTCTCCGTCTTCAGTTATAACAGCGTCAAATAGTCAGATGGAGGTTGTCAATGTCTATTAATAAAAAAAAGCGTTTATTTGATTGTACCTGGTTGTATTTCACAGGGTTTACTCCATATCTAATTACAATACAGAAAGAAAGGATATTAGAAACATTTCGAGCTTATAAGCAGATTGAATACCAGCAAAAAAAAGAAACTTTTGCCATTCAGTAAGAGGAGGGGGAGGCATTGATAGCTTCTTCAAGTACAATACAATACGATTATCTGCCTAGAAATAAGTAATGTTGCCCTAATATTTTTGTTGTTGTTGCTATCAAGATATTAAAACTGATGCTTGAAAACTGATCTTTGTTTTGGTGATAGAGGACTTGAGATCAGGTTCATTTATTTGTGACATGTTGAGTAAAGACAACCTCTTCTTATTTAAGCATCTCGAGTACATGGTTTCAGTAAATTGTAAATCTAAAATATTTTTGGTTTCATTTTAATTGATTTGATTTAACAATGGTACGATATGCATATTTTTTGAATTTCTTTGGGAGATGGTTACAATTAATTACAAATATAGGAATAAATTGACCCACATAGTATGAATATGCTTGAATAGAAATATAAGAAAAAAAAAAGAATTGATGACTATTCAACATTTGCAATTTGCTGTAATTTTTTCAGTGCATCAGTAATCAAAAAGTCAGATTTTGAAAATTCACGGACAAGAGTCCGAAGTAAAACATGCGCAGATTTTTTTTTTTTTTTTTTTTTTTTTTTGCTCACCAATTTGACCAACATTGTATTTTACCCTTTCTTGAATTACTAAACAGACAGTTTCAGTTTCTATGGACGCACGCACGCGTTTCTTTCCTCAAGTATTTTAAGCTAAGCATTCGCCAAGACATGTGCCAAATCAACAAGGAGATCAGAATGTAAAACTTTTTCTATCATCAAGTCATAATTTGAATGGACTGATCGTGTTACCTTGTCATGAAGCATCCATAACCCTATCCTAATAAAGGAATCGCGTTAAAAAAAAATCTCGTACATTTAAGGTTAAAAATAAATTTTAATTTTTTTTAAATCTCCATTATGGGGCAATGTCAAAAAAAAAAAGGGAAGGTTCTACTTTAGACCGAGGTGCTGAAAAGGATGAGATAGTAAGAATTTTTTGGAGATAAAAAACGCGTACTAGTTGTTCACATTAAGAGTATGTGTATTGTGACAAGGTCCATTGTTTTTTTTTTTTTTTTTTTTTTTTAGGCGGATATGTTTTTCTCCATTTTGTTTGTTCATTTTAGTCAGAAGGGTCAATCTTTTTTAACTACTTTAGGAAGGACACGTATTTCGGTTAAATAACAGCCAGGAAAAAATGATTGGCTTACTTTCACTTTCGCATCTCGCTTAGTAAATGAAATTTAACCATTTTTAGGTATTAGTGCGTTCAAGAGAAAAAGGATTCCATTTGTATCACTTCATCTTACACCGCTCTTTCCATTCAGGTCCAGAACACAAATATGCAAAGAAAAAATGGCTGTGCATCCCCTATTGTTTATATAGTAATTAATGCTGAACGATATAATACTATGTTCTATACACACGTACATGAAAAAATGACTTTGTTTTAACCATGCTCAATGGAAAAAAGGGAAAAGATCGAAAAAAATCGTAAGTTTTAACCATTCTTTTTTGTCAGCATGCTTTTGATCGTAATTATACCTTGATTTTTAAGGCAAAAATATTACACTTTGATAATAATCTCCCTTTATTTCGATAGTTCTATTTGTAACAACTGATAAAGACAATCTGTTCCCTGTTTCTTCTTCTTAAAACGTGCGTTCTGTTTTACTTTCTTCACTATTTCGTCATTGGAATATTATTTTTTTTATTTGTGATACGCGTCCTAAAGCGAGGCATATTATTCAATCCTATAAAACGTAAAATATACAATAAACGATCCCACTAAAGGGTTTAGCGCAAAAAAAAAAAAAAAAAAAAAGGGTTTGGGGAGGATTGTGTTAAAAACGATAAGGTTTTTTGTGTAAATAGAATTGTCTGTTTGACAGATGACGTGTATATCATAAAAGATAATGGGAATTAGTAAGCCGTTTGTTATTTAAAAAATCATGCTTCCCCTCTCCCCCCCCCACTCCCCGGAAAGCAGTTTTAAGCGATAACAGAAGATGGGGGAGTTGCTTAGTAAAAATCCGTTTTGAAAATCTCGGAAAAATATGATGGCAGCCGGTTTTTGTTGCGCCTTTGTATTACCCCACACCCCCGTTACACCAAAAGAACGCGCAAGATGCAAGATTTGAATGCAACCTGCACATCAATATATTGGGGGAGGGGGGTTGAATCAAAGAATAAAGCATAAAGAACTTCAATAGTTGCAAATGTAAACGATTAAGATATGTATACTACTAGAAATGGGCCGCCTATAGGGAACTGTTAATTGGAGGAAAAATAATATTCCTATGTTTAAAAAAAATTCAATTTCCATTTCAAGACATTTTGTTATTGAAGCATTCGCCACACGTGAGGTCAAGTGCTTTAAATTAATCAGGGTAATCAGCATAAATAATTCCCGTTCAAGCTATTTCAACTAAAAAAATTCCCATTAAAGAAAGATCATCGCTATCAACGGATGAACTCTTCAGATCAAAACCATTATTCATGATTTAATTAGAACCGGAAGTTCAAGCGGAAATGAGGGGTAAAAATAACTGAACTGGATTAAAAAAATATAGCATTGTCACGATTACAAAACCTGGTATATGGTAGCATCTAATGTTGTCATCCTTTCTTTAAACATGAAAATATGATACCAGATACTAATAACGATAGTTCTCTTGATATAAATTTCTATTTTAAGGCTACTTTACGTAATTTATTTCTACAAAACACTGTTACACACACTGATGGCTTCGCTTGGCTGTTATAATGATTTCCAAAAAAAAAAAAAAAATATTAAAACACGCTCTTTTTATTTCACTTTTCTTTTTTTTTTTCCTTAAAAAAAATAACTTTAAATGGGAAAATCAAACCAAGAACTAAAATACAAACGACTTAAGGTCGGTCATGCATGTTATGTATGTCGAAGTAAAAAGATTAAGGTACTGATTCATTTGTTATTCTCTCAAGATATCTAACATCTAATATTATAGTGTGATGGCCTAAGACCTTGTATGCAGGTAAATAATGATCTTTATACTGTTTTATTTTGTTTTATTAATTCATCTTATAGTGCAAAGGTACAAGAACAAGCAATGATTCGAATACAGTTAAACTAACCTAAAAAAAATTGTAGCTAGAGGAAGAAATTGTGTATCAACAAAGGAAGAATCATTGGCTCAAGGATCACCAGAAGCCTGTAAAGATAATGTGGAAAGCAGCAGTGGTAGTGAATCAGACGATGATTCTATTCTCTTTTCTAGAAGAGATAAATCCCTTCCCGACAGCTCACAAACAAATGCGCACTACGAATCTTGGACAAGCCACGCTTCCGTATCAATAGCAGAAGATAAAAAGGAAGAGAATGAATACCCTTTGTTTGGAGCATTTGTTCGTTGGACAGTAGAGCCATCTTTGCCAATGCATTACTCTCACTCAATCGAGATGCCTACGGTTGATATACAAATGCATTTGATAGACTTGTTCTTCCAAACGTATTACACAAACATGCCCGTTATACCCAAAGTATTCTTTTATGAACAGCTCCGTGTCAAAGGTCCATTAATTACTCCTCTCTTGTTAAATGCAATCTATTTTACAGTCAGTGGACAGTCAAGTCTGCCTGATGTTCCCAAACCAAGCGTCTTTTTCAATCGTTGTAAAAAGTTGGTGGATGATTTTCTTGATACACCAAGAGTTAGCACAGTCATTGCTTTGTGTCTTTTATCCAATTATGAACCAAGCCCCACGAGAGGGAGAACAGAAGGCACGCCTCATTGTAGAGCCTGGATTTACGGTGGTATGGCCTTTCGAATGTGTTTGGAGCTTGGTTTGAACGTTGATACTCCGGAGACAAGAGAATTGCTTGGCCCTGAAGACATCGAGATCCGGCGAAGAGTTTTCTGGATGTGTTACATACATGACAAGCTGCAGAGTCGTGAATGGGAAAGAACCTGGACCTTGCCATCCTCCTTGACCAATGTTGCTCTGCCTATTGCTTTACCAACAGACAATGAAGATGAGCACCGTATCATTATGGCTTTCACCCATTTCGCGAAACTCGCCATCATTGCTGAGGAAGGGCTCCAGATTCGCTCTCTTTATGCCATCAGCGGGAAAAGTAATATCAGCACAATCTATGGACAATTGGAACAATATCAATCTGGAATTCTATGTTGGATGCAAGAAATATCAAACAATGCTTTAAAGACAAAAGAACATTATTTTGTGCGAAGCCAATTTATCGCTTACTCCATGTTGATCGAAACCTCACTTTTGCTCCCACAAACTGCAGAAAGAATATCTAAACAGAAAGACTACGTAGTGGAGATTATTACACTTGCTGATGCCATTTGCCACCATCCTTTCAAAATTGTCCATTATGAAATCCTTGTACATGCAATTGGTGCGGCTCTTCGTGTCATCAAAAATGGTAGGATGGAAGTATCCATAGCAAACGAACTGATTGGTAAATCTCTCAGATCTTTACTACCATCCAACAACGCACAACCATCCCCAATTTTTCTGAAACTATTCGCCGTATCAATTCTATGTATCAAACAGCCAAAAAGGCTCAGCAAGAAGTCAAGAAAAAAGTTCAAAATTCACAATGTGATCAAGATGTTCTCATGCCATATATGGAAGAAAACCACCGAGACCCACAAATGACGAATGAACTCCTATCTTGTCATACAAATATCGATAGGCCATGCATCCAAACTGACTCATATCAAAAACAGCCTTGGCTTCAAGCACTACACGATTCTGATACAAATCAGATGGCAATGCCTTTAACACCGGAAGATCCAATACAGATCAGCAACTTATCAAGTCCAAACCAAAGTGAACAAATGTGGCCGATACCTTACTTGCCGGATTCTGCGTTCGCTCCTGATGGCCTGAGCTGTCAAGCACAGCCTTATTTCACTCCTTTTTCAGCCATAAACCCTTCCAACTATATCGCATCCTCTTATGATCAATCAACTCTTTATATGAACAACACATATAATTATCTTGCTGATCAACTAGACAATCTTCCTAATGTGTCATCAAGCATACAAACAACAACATATCAACCACTGTACTATACAAATTGAAAATAATTTTCTTACATATTTAATTCCTTTTTGCATGATCACTATACTACAAACTTACACTATGCCCATCTTTCTTTCCTTGTATATCTATTTGTTACATTATAAAATAACAATTTACCTTTTTTTTTTTTGGTTTCTGTCTATTCGTTTCGTGCTAAGCAACTGCATATTATGTTGTACAAATGATCTCAGCTATCACAAAAGAATCCCAAAACAGGAAAGTCGTGTGTGTACACTTATTTCAAGTAGATGAGTTAAAGTCAAAACACTACTTTTTGTTCACTGAATTGGATAAGAAATATTTACTTTGTTAGATCGACTGCTTACTTTTACAATCTTTGAATAGATCCTCTCAAGATGAAGTGATGTTTGTTTTTGGACGATTGAATAGTAATCTCGGATCATTTTGATCAAAGATTTCCATTCTTGAAATTTAAAAAAAAAAAAAAAAAAAAACTCGCTTCATCTTGAGAGGATCTATTGACACTGGAAATACTGTATGAACCATGATTATCTTTTTTTGGTGATTTTCTTTATTAAAATAATTTGAACTAAGTACATTCATAGAAAATATGGGCTGTGTACTATTATTATGCATTTAGAGAATTATTTTGATGTTTAATTTTACTATGCAAAGTACCCCAGTAGTAGTAGTAGTAGTAGCGAACAGATGGTTATTTTATAGAAACGAATCTTACAAGAAAAATGATGTTTGGCTATTTATATATATGTTTTTTTTTATAGATATACATATGAGAGAAAAAAAGAGAAAGATCAAGTCATGACTATACAATCAACTGGAAGTTAGTGAAAAAGGTAGAGCCGAATTTTACGTTTCCAACTGCTCAGTAACTTTCATTTGTTCTCGAACAAAAATCTAATAAAAAATATATTTATTTAGTATATCTTTCTTTATTCTCAAAAGACAGAAAGTACATTTACATGAGGAATTGCAATAAGCTCAAGGACCTTGACAATTCGTGTACGACCACACCAGGAGGCGGGAATAACTGCTGAGCGAAGTTCCACAAAACGTCACTTTGGGTTGATGATACTTGTTTCTGTAAGTGTGAGAGTATTTTGTATAATTTGAATACCAAAAAGACTTTTGTTTTTTCAAGGTTTTAAAAGAAGCAGACTTATATATATTGATTTGCTGTTTAGGTGAGCCTGTGGTTGATTCCATTTGCTTCAAAGTATCATCCATGGAGTGAGTTAGATTCTCATACAAATTAAGCTTAGAGTGAACTGTTAGCTAACCACAACAAGATGTGCTTTTGATATTCTCCTTATTTGGCTTGCTATACAAAGCTAAGAGTATCCATGTTCTTAGAAAATGCCTTCAGAGGCGATACCACTGTCTCAACTAACGGAGTTCTATCTTCGTTAACAGAGCTTTTGTTTATTTGTAGTTTAAATGAAAGATGGTCAAGATATACTTCATCATTGGTAATTATGTGTGTTATTAGTTATCGAGTTAAACAATAAAACGACACTGGAAAGTCGATGAATCCCTCGAATCTCTTTATTGAGAGAGAATGAGAGAGAGAGAGAGAACTATTTTTTTATATTTTTATTCTTTGTATAAATGGAGACTTTATTGAACAAAGAATTCACTTATTGCAAATTACGTCTCGATAAATAGGATTGGGGTATTCAGCTAGCGTTAGTAGTACAAATTACATAAAATAAAGAGTGATAGTTTTATATATGGTACGAAGTGCTATGTATGTTATATTGGACATGCGTTAATCTCACACGAAAAGAAAGAGTTTATGAAAGTAAATACGACATTATTGATCGCGATACGATTGAAGAGGACAGTAGACGGCCTTCATTCCATCCATTGTTAGCCATTGGTGTATTTTTTTGTAGTCAAAGATTATCACTGATATCCATGGAGAATAAAGACGATATAATAATACAAATACTACATAAAATTGCCAAAGAGCAGATGGAGAAAGAAAGTGTAGAGAAACCCATCATATCAGTATTACTAGACCTTTTTAATCAGACAAGCTTGCAATTCCAAAAGTTGATAAACTTGTTAGAAGCTACGTTGACAGTCTTCTCAAAAAATGCGTGCTAGCCTACATCATTTCTGCTTTTGGTGCTGTAAATGTGGCTATGCGGGAGCCAGTAAATGTAAAGAGAAGAAAAGTAGTTGGTGCAACTAAGCTTGAAGCACCTGGTGACCGATTGACACTGGAAACACTGTATGACAAGTTATTAATAACAAAAACCCAAAAACAGGTTCGCTAGCTTCCAAATTCAAGATCTGTTGTCCTACAAAGAGAATATCTATTTGTTTTGTTTATGTCCTGTAATATGTGGCTAATTCTTTTCCTCGCGAATGTATGCATGTTTCATATATTGATAAGCGTTCGTGCTCACTTTGATCAAGCCCCCCCCCCCTAAAAATAAATTTTTTGCTTTTGTTTATTCTTTGTATATTAATCGGTTGTTTTTTTATTCTTAATGCCTTTTGAAAAGCACCCAGAAGCACACACTCTCTTTAAATTTCTTGAACACAGTGTGTAACCAGCTTTATAGCATACCATCCAGTTCTCGAATTTGTATGTTAATAACTGTAGCAGGTCTACTATAAATGCTTTTTTTTTTTAGTTAAAGACATTTTGATATTTACAATTAAAATAGATTTTTATTCATATATACCAACATGATAAGTAACTAGTAATAAATAGAAGATGTTTTTGAAGGTTCTATTTGGCTTTCACCAAAAGTAATTCGAGAACCACCACCAATAGTACTTGCCAAGGGTTCAAAGTTTGTTTGTCTCAAGATAGTCTTACTTCTGAATCATTACTTGTTGGCTTTTCATTAAAGAGATTTGCCACCAGATCACGAAGTTTATGCAATCCTAATTGAAATAAAAGATAATGATGATAATGAGTGAGATACCCAGATACCAAATAGCTGCGCTAGGACCAACAGACCAATCCAAAAAGGAGTAGACCCACCATTTTTCACTTTTTTTTAAAAAAAAATTATTAGAGATCTCTCAAAAAATACACACTTACACAGCAAAGATAATAAATGTCATCAACATATAGGCCACTACGGTTCCATAAACCAAAACAATCATCTTCTTTTGTACAATCATTCTGTTTAACAAAATTTCTGTGAGTATGGTGAATAGGGTAACGGCGTGTAGAGATATGCTTATCCAGAAATCGACGCGGCTTAAATGGGCTACAATAAAAATGAGTGACCAGATTATGAATTTTGTTTGAGATTACCATTGAATAAACGTTCGTTAGCTAATAAGGTCCAAAAGACAACTGGTGTTTGAATACTAGACGATAAATAATTAGTCAAAAGAAGTTGTATATAATATTATTATCGTTTTACTTGAAAACAATTACAGTATGATACAAGTACACATAAAGATAGTTGAGTACTGGTGACTGATCAAAAAATGAAACAGGACGTTGAGAGGAAGAAGAAGTTAACCAGAGATATTTAGCATGATGACACAATGTGGTCTAAGCAATAAAAAGAATAAACACACACACACCAATGTTAATTTTTTTTTACCAAAAGATAGGCGTTTAATCCTATAAATGTCAAATCTGTAAAATAGGCAAAAAAATGTCTAAATTCTCCTGTAGTAATTGACCAAAAGATATCGACCCATAAGACAACAAAACTATACAAGACTAGTGGCAAACGAAGGATAAACAAGGTTTTAGAGGATACAAAAATTTGAGCTCACTGCGCGTTCAGGTTCAAATCGATCCAGACTAAACCATCGAATCAAAGCTGAATCAGACCTCTTGATAGGTTCATCACAATAAATTGTCATTTTTATTAAGAAATAAAATGAGAGAGAGAGAGAGAAAAGAGAAGGAAAAGGGGAGAAAGTAATTGTTGTAGAGAAATGGCCATTACTCCCCATTTACTTATAGTACAGGCTGACGAGTTTTTTTTTAGGGAGCTTAAAGGGCCAAAGAAAACAAAGTATCAAACTGTTGTATGCATTGTACAAAATTTTTCCCTCCTGAAAAAAAGATAAATATCAACTATGACTTATAGGGATAAGAAAAAAATAAAAATGAAATGAATTCTGTTTCATGTTTTTGGTTTTTCTTTCAACGAGTATTTACATTGACCATAAAAATCAATTGTCATCCTTTGATTGATCCTTATTGTCCTAAAGTTCTTTTTTAAGAAAAAAAAAGAAAAAGAAATTCTGCACGTTAGACAATGATTGTGCTTTCATAAAGTCTCAAAAACCAGACATCAAAGGATTACATAGCCCCCTCTTTCCACTGAATAAATTGACATGAAATGCAATGCCTCCTGTAACATTAATTAAAAAGAAAAAGAAAAACCTGGTGATGTCTCAACTATAAACCTAAAGAAAAAGCGCGGTCAGAATTTGTTAAGGAGATCAATTGTATACACTTTTTCGGAAAATATTGGGATACATTTAAAACTTTTGGGACAAAATGACTTTTTATTTCGGAGGAACAACGTAAAGTAAAAATAGTATATAAGGATGATATTTACCTTAAGCCTAATTTTTTGTCAACGCATCTATCCCAGAACGTTTCGGCATGCTTAACCCAACTGTTGTATTCCAAGGTTGTAATCCAAAAGATAGTTATTTCAATAGGACTGAAAAATAAGATTACTTTATTCCTATTATCAATGTCCAGCTTATATAGTTATGGTATTGCAATTCTGGAGTTATAATTTCGACTGAAGCACTATCACGTTTCTAAGTGTCTACTCTTGAGTATATCCATAATGACAATCTGATCAACTTTACAATAGCATTCTACAAGTAGTGACTTGTAAATGAGATCTGATTACCTATGATTATCTTTGGAGCACCACACCAACCTTGACAATCCTGAACAGTAACTGATTGACAGGCTGCAGGAAGGCAAGATGTCAATGTATTTACTTTATCAAGCGGGTTCCTTTTAATATTGTTCTTCATATATAATCAGCATTCTTATGCACATAACCGTAGTGGTAACCAAAAAAAAAAAAAAGAGGAACTCGACAAGGCGCGCTTAATTTCTTTTTGAAAAATAGTGACTGCCATTAAATGTGATTATGACGTTCTCAAGGTCCTAACTAGGGTTTTTTCTTTTACTTGTTTCTTCATGTGAGTACTGAATGTTGCTTTGGTACTTCAGTAGTAACATGATTGAATAAGTTTAGGTTCTGGGGGGGTCTCTTTCTATTTGTTATGTGAGTATTGGATGTTGCTTTGGTACTCCAGTGGTAACATGATGAGAGATGGTTGAATGAGGTTTGGTTGCTGCGTTTTACTTTACTGGTTCTTCGTACACCAAATGTAGTTTGACAGGAGGCATTTTAGGTTCTGGGGGTCTCTTTCTATTTGTTATGTGAGTATTGGATGTTGCTTTGGTACTCCAGTGGTAGCATAATGAGAGATGGTTGAATGAGGTTTGGTTGCTGCGTTTTACTTTACTGGTTCTTCGTACACCAAATGTAGTTTGACAGGAGGCATTTTAGGTTCTGGGGGGTCTCTTTCTATTTGTTATGTGAGTATTGGATGTTGCTTTGGTACTCCAGTGGTAGCATAATGAGAGATGGTTGAATGAGGTTTGGTTGCTGCGTTTTACTTTACTGGTTCTTCGTACACCAAATGTAGTTTGACAGGAGGCATTTTAGGTTCTGGGGGGTCTCTTTCTATTTGTTATGTGAGTATTGGATGTTGCTTTGGTACTCCAGTGGTAGCATAATGAGAGATGGTTGAATGAGGTTTGGTTGCTGCGTTTTACTTTACTGGTTCTTCGTACACCAAATGTAGTTTGACAGGAGGCATTTTAGGTTCTGGGGGGGTCTCTTTCTATTTGTCATGTGAGTATTGGATGTTGCTTTGGTACTCCAGTGGTAGCATAATGAGAGATGGTTGAATGAGGTTTGGTTGCTGCGTTTTACTTTACTGGTTCTTCGTACACCAAATGTAGTTTGACAGGAGGCATTTTGGGGTCTGGGGTTTGGGAGTATATAGTCTCCACCTTCTCGTGGTTACTCCTGTTATTAGAAGCTTAATGCTTTGAAGCGAAGAGAGACTTTTTGCCATTCATCTTGAAGAAGTATTATAATAAATTACACATTCAATAAAATAGATTCTCTGTACTCTTAACTTTTATTTTACATACTTTTAACTTAAATTTCTATTTGAAAAAAGGCAAGATTCATACTAATCACTGAAAGCAGCTGTGTGGGTTCTTTTGTTATCACCTGCAACGAAATAAGGAGGGAAATACACTTCAGAACCTTCATCAAGGGAGACAGAGGAAGAGATAGCTTTCAAATGACTAGTAGTACTTTTAATGACCATGGCACAATTGTACACCAGTTTTAGTACAGGTGGCAATAGTTTAGGAACTTCAGTGAGAGATTCTGGCATATGGTACCGTTGAGATGTTCCTACCAGGGCAACGGATCCTTTATTACAAGTCATTACTTGAGCAGAGATATACATTCCTGTCAAAGAAAGAGATCAATTAATATGAACATGAGCTTTTTTTTTATACTTTACCACTGATTACGAATGAAATGACTTTAAAGTTGTTGGTATAGTTTTATAATCTTTAACAAGATGTAAAATAAAGCTTTTTAACATTAGTGGCGTTTTGATCTCGAACTCTTGTAACTCTTTTGTTCCTGTTGGGCCTTTGTTATACAAGCCAATTTCAACACATCCAAGTTCGTGTGTCAAATATTTGAAGACCAAATCAGCATGATTAGCTGCTATCTTCCTGTTGATTTTGCTTATTGATCCAACCAGTCGATCTTTGTTAATTTCTTCAGAAGATGCAGCACTTTCTGTTTTTCTATTTATAAAATCAAAATATTCATATTAGTTAAGACAGCCTCTTCTCTCACAGTACCAATGCTATGCATAGCTTACTTTTCAGTATTAGTGTTGCTTAGTTGTTTACTGGTTTTGATGAAACCATAAACATCATCTAAAAGATCTTCTTCAGATTTGAACGGTACTATAGTAGGTCCATTGATGAAGAGCATAACGTAATTAATTATGCTATTTTTGAACCAATACTTTTCTTTATTATTAATTGGGTCCGCAGGTACAGCATCCATAGCATCGTAAATCGCTCTGAATGTTGTCTAGTAATATAACATTAACGAAAATGGATTAAAAAAATAAAGAAAATTCAAATTTTACCTTTTGATTTAGTAATAATAATATATCTTTCAGTTTTTTAGGAAGGTCATTATTCAGCGAGTGATCGACATGTTCTTTTATTTCCACGAGGTCCTCTGAACTGAAATGATTAAACCAGGTAGGATCATTAGGATTAAGGATCATTGAGTGTGCAGGACTAAAAAGAACGTAAATAATAAGATACAAATAAAACTGTTGCGATATAGGTTTACTTACTGAACATAATTAAATGTTTTTGATACATTATAAATTGTATCTTCTACACCGGTTCCTGAACTTAATATCCATTTATTTTTTATTTTGCTATGGATTTCTTTCAATTTAATATAATCGGTTGAGGTTAATTTCTTTTGATAATCAAGCGAAGAAGTGTTGCTGTTGCTTCTGCTGTTGCTTCTGCTGTTGCTTCTGCTGTTGCTTCTGCTGTTGCTTCTGCTGTTGCTTCTGCTGTTGCTTCTGCTGTTGATGCTAGGCTTTGATGATAATGAAGGACTTGATTGGGATTTGTATGGACTGGGTAATTCTTTTTCGATTGCTTCCCATTCATCTTCATGGCTAATTACGTCAAATTCCAATTTCAAATTTTTACCAATGGTTTTATACGCATGTTTCCATAGCGCTTTATATTTTTTATGTTCCTCCCCGTTGTAATTCGATATTATTCTATTTTTCATATCGAGGATAAACTTATTCCAGCTTAATTTTTCTCCTTTTTGACTAAGTAAATGTGAAGCCATTTCTAAATTGAGAACGTCTATAAGTACTCACGCTGTGTATTTAGTATCTTATTACTATTTTTTACAACGCGTACCGTCTTTATATAATTCTTCAATAGCCATAGTGACGGTATATGGCTGTAGTAAGTTCAGTGTATAAAAAGTAGGAAAGAGTAGAAAAGAGTTAATTTCCTTTTTTGTTACCGCCACTACTATTGTATGAGTGCGGATAAAAACTATGTATTTTTTTCCATAATGACTGCTTTTCTCTTAGTATTAAATGCACTTCACCCAATAATTATGTACTTTATGTACTTTTCTATTATGTACTTTTTTTTATATAATTGTATGTAATTTATTTGTCTATTTTATTCTATATATCTTTTTTGTAACATACTACAACAACATTTTGTCTGTTTTGAATATCATTTTCAGATACTACGGTTATTTTTGGACTTTTTAAATTATCTATTTGACCTACAAAGGAGGCCCTATCGCAAGTAATTTCTGCAAGTGGCATAAAAATGCACACCGCTTCTATCAGTAGAAAATTTTTTCCGTGGAGGGTGTAGGTGCATCCGTACACGAATATACTGTTGGGATAGTCGGACATAGCACCTTCATTTTCACGCAACAAGTTGGTAATATCATTGAATAATAGAAACTGCGGCATTTCTTCTAGTAAATTGTAAGACATGATTTTGCCATTGCTACCATTTTCAATACACTTTCTACATGTTTTTCTTCTTCTTTTTTGTAAAAAGCATCAACAGGAAACGAAGAATACGTAAGCATAGACATGTTGAAAGGATCAAGCTCAGAATGGTCTTCGTTTTTTGAAGAGTCTGAAGTGGTAAGCGGTACCAACTTTACAGAAAGATCGCATGCCAGCAGACACGTTTTCCAAAAGTGCTCAAAAAGACCGGCACAGTCACCCCATTCACCCTTTCTTTGGTTCGGAACACAAGACCAAACGAACTCTCGGATTGTTTCCGATGCCTTTACTCGACCATCACCACCACGTGAATGATACATCTCATATGTCTGTATGAGCTTTGTATCATATTCATTCAAATTTGCCCCTTGCTGATCATATCTTCGTAAGTGTGAGGAAGCACTGCATTCCAGAGAAGTTCGAAGATTGCATCGATATAACATGATTAATCCTTGTTTGAATTTATTGTCATGTTGTAGTCAATGCTTTGGTTGATCAAGTCCAGAGTATCCTGTACAATGATTTCTGTTATTTCTTCATAGTCTTCCTTACTTTCGATGGATTTGATGTAATTGCATTTTTTTTCGAGTCCCATCAATTTTTCTTCAGTTCCTGGAATAAGATCCGGTTCATTTACTTTTCCAAAAAACAGTTCAACTTCATCTTCTACAACATTTTCTTTTTCTACAAGCATGCTCTTAGTTGAATTCACACTTGTTTTTCTTCTTTTGTGTGCTTCCTTTTCTTGTTCTTCTTCCTCGTACACTACTTCTTTTTCAGAAAACAATGTCGCGTTGTTATCAGGTGATCTGCTATCATTGGCTTTATAAGAGTCAGTGATTCTTTTTCTGGCTCCTCTTCTTTTTTCTTTCTGTAGCTTGGTTTAATACCCTTTTCAAAGAAAGAGAGGAGCATACGACCATCATTCTTGCAAAAACTGAGGATGTAGCACAAGCTTACAGATAAAGGCTGCTCTTTGACGATCAATCCGTAAAGAACACCATGATACGACTCAACTACATTAGTTGTGCGTACATGGTGGTTCAAAAGTGCTGGATGTTGAAAAGAACCACATCTAAATATCATACTGGCATTTGAAGGTTGCAACCACCATTTTAGCCATTTCTTGCAGTCTGGGTAGCTAATAACCAAATCGAGTATGGACTGCATGTAGATCGGATATGAGTCGGTGGTTCTCAAGGTATATACAAGTTGAAGAAACTGCTTGCTTTGTTCCCGAGGAATCACGACATAGTTGCTCACCAGGCGCTGTACTGATTGCATCCAGTGCATGTAACAGCCTTTCAAAAACCGTCTTCCATCTGGTAAAGGTTGACTTGTCCTGAAGTAAGTCCTTTCATATGTCTCTAGGAATCCCTTACGTTGGGCAGAAGAAAAGTCCATAATAACACCCATGAATTTCTCGAGTTCAATTTCGAAATGTTCGGACAAGCTTTCAAGATACTTTGTAAAGTATCTCGTTTCTAATCCACCAATTACTGCTTGGTAGATGACCAAATGTTTGTTGAGCGTTGGTATATACAGCACAGAAGAGCAAAGGTAGTATCCATCTTCAACAGCCTTGTATGTAACATCTGTTACAATGGGGTATGCGTCAAGTGGGAGGTCATACTTCATTTCAGGAGCAGCAAAAATGATACAAAATTTTGAAGAAGCAATTTCAGCAGACTGGATAAATTCATCAAACTCTTTTTCGATCTTGCCAAACTCACCAAGAAACTCGCCTCTTTTTGTCAACCCTTGACTTCTCTTTGACGTATTAATTTCATACTTTACGCAGTCCTTGTTACTTGAAATTTCGTTTATTGAATCACTAAAGGATTCAACAACTTCCCCAGTTTTGGCAGATACACCAACTACAGCAGACTTTGGCGTGATCAATGGATCTTTCTTGACAACTTTGTTCAACTTGACCTTTTCTTCTACTGTCAGATGTTTGGGTAAATAGGTCTTATGGCTATGATTTCCGACATGTTTCAGGGTACACTCATCGCCTTTAAACTCAAAGCTGACTTTAACTTTGCACCCCTCATGGGATAGCTGTTTTTCGCAGATAAGACAACGCTGTTTTTCAATTAATTTAAAACTGGAAGCAGATCTAACATCAAGACCGAAAAAACGAATTCTAAGTTTGTGCAATAAACTGAACCAACACATTCCTTGAAGTGAACGCGTCTGTTGTCTTTGGTGGATTTTATATTTACTGTATATAAGGACCAACCGATGTCCAAATTGAAATCAATATACTTCTTCTTTTCAGTACAATAGCGAGCATGAGAAATTTCTTCGATTGTTCCATCAGGAAATTGGGTTTGAAATAAGTAATAGGTGTCATATTTAATACAATAATAAAAAAGGTTCACATAATTTTATCCGGACCCCTATTATATGAGGTCACAAATATTGTTACCCCCCCCCTTTTTTTTTCTTCGTTTGTTTACCTCTTTTTTGAAACCTTGAAGAGTGCTGATCAAAATAAAAAGCAATATTACGAGGAACCCTACTGATAAAGTAGATACATTGATATCTTGCCTTCCTGCTGCTTGTAGGATCAGATACTTATCAGGATTGCCGAGGTTGGGTGCATTGATAAAGAATGGGTATAAATATTCACAAAAAAATCATATTAGGCTTAAAGGTAGTAGCCGTCTTATTTAATAATTCGAAAAGAAGATATTTTGGGTATACACAAGAAATTCCCTATCTTTTGCTTATCACCACCAAATGACAATCAAAAGAAGCTGTACCTCCCTCATGTCTCTTCGTGGCTGCCGCATATTTTGAAAGAAAACTTCAAATGTAGGAATTGAAGTAAAGAATGTAATGTGAGCCAAGAAGAATTGCTGACCTTTACAAGTAAGAAGTAACTGTAAACTATTATATTATAATGTCTAATATGTTTTCAATAGCTGTTTCTGTTTAATAGTTGTTTGCTATGAATGTTTAAAAATAGATCTATTACGCATTATTTTATTATTGGTGATCACCTTGTTTTAATCAAGCAGCTATCAACTGCTGTTCAAGCTAATTTCCCTACCATCCTTACCTATACAGATCTGGCGCCTCAAAGATTCTAGCCAAAATGACGTGCTGCTTATCCGCATAGTATATATCTGCATTGATTAAGCAAAATTCTAAAAATTCTACATATTATAGAGAAAGATGCTATGAGCTGCAATTGTAATATCACGGTTCTCTCAAAATTTCGTACGCAAAAATATGCACTGGTTTGGACTCTTATTTCATCAGATAGGTGTCATGTCCGTCAGTCTTGTGAATATTCTGAAGACTTTTTGGCTTCTTTCGCTTTAAAATCTACATCTAATTGTGTGAGCTACTACGTATAGACCTTCTTAAATTTTCGTTTTTTTAAGAAAGCCTGAGTAATAAGGCAGTAAAAGTAACTTGGTCTATTTGACAGCATTTAATATATCTACTGTATAGCTTACTGATTGATAACTATCTAGTTATACAATGCATCCAAGGATTTCAAGATCGACTGGTTGGATCAATAAGCAAAATCAACAGGAAGATAGCAGCTAATCATGCTGATTTGGTCTTCAAATATTTGACACACGAACTTGGATGTGTTGAAATTGGCTTGTATAACAAAGGCCCAACAGGAACAAAAGAGTTACAAGAGTTCGAGATCAAAACGCCACTAATGTTAAAAAGCTTTATTTTACATCTTGTTAAAGATTATAAAACTATACCCAACAACTTTAAAGTCATTTCATTCGTAATCAGTGGTAAAGTATAAAAAAAAGCTCATGTTCATATTAATTGATCTCTTTCTTTGACAGGAATGTATATCTCTGCTCAAGTAATGACTTGTAATAAAGGATCCGTTGCCCTGGTAGGAACATCTCAACGGTACCATATGCCAGAATCTCTCACTGAAGTTCCTAAACTATTGCCACCTGTACTAAAACTGGTGTACAATTGTGCCATGGTCATTAAAAGTACTACTAGTCATTTGAAAGCTATCTCTTCCTCTGTCTCCCTTGATGAAGGTTCTGAAGTGTATTTCCCTCCTTATTTCGTTGCAGGTGATAACAAAAGAACCCACACAGCTGCTTTCAGTGATTAGTATGAATCTTGCCTTTTTTCAAATAGAAATTTAAGTTAAAAGTATGTAAAATAAAAGTTAAGAGTACAGAGAATCTATTTTATTGAATGTGTAATTTATTATAATACTTCTTCAAGATGAATGGCAAAAAGTCTCTCTTCGCTTCAAAGCATTAAGCTTCTAATAACAGGAGTAACCACGAGAAGGTGGAGACTATATACTCCCAAACCCCAGACCCCAAAATGCCTCCTGTCAAACTACATTTGGTGTACGAAGAACCAGTAAAGTAAAACGCAGCAACCAAACCTCATTCAACCATCTCTCATTATGCTACCACTGGAGTACCAAAGCAACATCCAATACTCACATGACAAATAGAAAGAGACCCCCCCAGAACCTAAAATGCCTCCTGTCAAACTACATTTGGTGTACGAAGAACCAGTAAAGTAAAACGCAGCAACCAAACCTCATTCAACCATCTCTCATTATGCTACCACTGGAGTACCAAAGCAACATCCAATACTCACATAACAAATAGAAAGAGACCCCCCAGAACCTAAAATGCCTCCTGTCAAACTACATTTGGTGTACGAAGAACCAGTAAAGTAAAACGCAGCAACCAAACCTCATTCAACCATCTCTCATCATGTTACCACTGGAGTACCAAAGCAACATCCAATACTCACATAACAAATAGAAAGAGACCCCCCCAGAACCTAAACTTATTCCAATCATGTTACTACTGAAGTACCAAAGCAACATTCAGTACTCACATGAAGAAACAAGTAAAAGAAAAAACCCTAGTTAGGACCTTGAGAACGTCATAATCACATTTAATGGCAGTCACTATTTTCAAAAAGAAATTAAGCGCGCCTTGTCGAGTTCCTCTTTTTTTTTTTTGGTTACCACTACGGTTATGTGCATAAGAATGCTGATTATATATGAAGAACAATATTAAAAGGAACCCGCTTGATAAAGTAAATACATTGACATCTTGCCTTCCTGCAGCCTGTCAATCAGTTACTGTCAGGATTGTCAAGGTTGGTGTGGTGCTCCAAAGATAATCATAGGTAATCAGATCTCATTTACAAGTCACTACTTGTAGAATGCTATTGTAAAGTTGATCAGATTGTCATTATGGATATACTCAAGAGTAGACACTTAGAAACGTGATAGTGCTTCAGTCGAAATTATAACTCCAGAATGCAATACCATAACTATATAAGCTGGACATTGATAATAGGAATAAAGTAATCTTATTTTTCAGTCCTATTGAAATAACTATCTTTTGGATTACAACCTTGGAATACAACAGTTGGGTTAAGCATGCCGAAACGTTCTGGGATAGATGCGTTGACAAAAAATTAGGCTTAAGGTAAATATCATCCTTATATACTATTTTTACTTTACGTTGTTCCTCCGAAATAAAAAGTCATTTTGTCCCAAAAGTTTTAAATGTATCCCAATATTTTCCGAAAAAGTGTATACAATTGATCTCCTTAACAAATTCTGACCGCGCTTTTTCTTTTAGGTTTATAGTTGAGACATCACCAGGTTTTTCTTTTTCTTTTTAATTAATGTTACAGGAGGCATTGCATTTCATGTCAATTTATTCAGTGGAAAGAGGGGGCTATGTAATCCTTTGATGTCTGGTTTTTGAGACTTTATGAAAGCACAATCATTGTCTAACGTGCAGAATTTCTTTTTCTTTTTTTCTTTTTTTTTTTTTTTTTGAAATTGAAGTTATTCTCAATGGCAAGAAGTAAAAAATCAACAACGGCACTGTGATCCCTTTAGAGAAAGAATATATTCTGGCTTATATCAAAACAATGACAGATCTTTATCAAAGCCAAGTTTCTCTCTGATTTGACAATAATCTTCACCTACGTGGAAACGCTATCCGAGCCCTTATCGATACTTTGGGTCGTGATGATATCAAGCGTAAAAAAGAACAATTTGAAGATAGAGGAAAGCACACTATCAGTAGCTGCTATACCAAGGATGAGTTAATTATGGACAGCAAATACTTTTTGCAAACTAACGCACCGGAAGACCTGAGAAATCGTTTTGATTTTTGGCTTGATCATTCAATGCTCACTCGTGGTGAAGCAAGCGCAAGACACAGTTTCCAGATCTCTTCTTGGTACATACATTACGTCATGAGCTAAAGGACGCAAGAAGTAAAACACATCACATTTGAGCCGACCATCCCTTAGGACATCATAATGCCATAAAAGATACAAACTTGAATGCAATACATAATGCAGGACAAATGAAATTCAGTGGATCAGACTATGGTTTGAAAAAAATATCTGTTACTGTCGAAATATTGCCAGAAGTATTCAATTCACACTCGAACTATTATAACAAGCTTTATCCCGAGAACCCGTTGTAAGTACACAGGTTTAAATATATGCGTTGCTACATATCATAGTTGTTGAACCAAACATTTAGAGCAATCAAGCAAGAAGTTAGCCCTCAGTTTTATCCATTACCAAAAGCACACAAGTTGAATTCAAAGAATATCAATTATTTGTGTTTAAAAAACAAAATGGCATATAAACTCAAACAAAGAACACTGTACGTATAAAACAACATAGTAAAAGTTAATCTTGATTAAGCCAATTATCAAAATTTGTAGGAACTTGGGAGAAAAGTATCTAAAATTGGATCCAACTTGTCAATATTATCGGCTTCAATACGCCTTAGTGAAATTGATGATAAAAAACATTTTATTGTAAGTTTCAATATCAAATCATGTATTACACACAAAAAAAAAATCATGTACTGATCTGTATACTAGTATAAGATGAAAGAAAGAGAGTCTTTGAGATCTTTTTACTTCTCTCGAATTATGTGCAGCCAAAGAAGAACGGTTGAACTTGCAACCATCCGAACAAAGGATCGTGCTGCTGCTGCCGAGCGCAAGTTTTCAAAAGATGACTCCAATGGTGCTCTTCTTTTTATGGGTATAGGGAATGCTAGTACTGGAGTTGATAGCGAAATTAAAGGCTATGATAGATGAGGAGAAAAATGGCTTCCAAGAACACATAAACGATATGCCGAGACAATGATAACAGACGAGTATATGACTTCCCAACTATATTTGTATTTCCCTATCGCTCGCAGTCGAACATCAGACGAATCCATCTCTCTTGGAACTGTCAGTTGTTTGAACCCAAACTGTGAAGCATTTAAACATGGCTGGGCAACAAACAATCGAGATGTGATGTCTGCAATAGCAATCGGGATCTCCGCTATGGCACAGGTCCTGTTGAGAAAACCCTTCCCTCCTTTTTCCAAACAGCAATAATCATACTTATCTTTTCACTCTTGGTCATCTGAAAAATGATGCACCTTGTTGGCTTCGCTGCCTATGCGGTTTGAATACCTTTGGGGTAAGTAGAAATATATTTATTGCCATTCAAGGTGCTGATTTTATTTCCATTTTTGTAATATTGACTTCATATACCTTCTAAGTATTTATAAAGTTTAGAAACATAAAGAATTTTACCGAATATCAACGATTATTTTTCACAAGTTTCGCTTGAGCTAATTTAACGTTGTAGACTTTTATTTTTATCATTTTTTTTTACTTTTGCATCCGAACAAAGTGTAAGATACGACACAGAAAAACTCAAAATTTACGTTAACTTAAAAAAAAGTATTTATTCGGAGCTTGAAAAACCAAAGCCTCAATTTTTTTGACTTTTTCCACACTTGTGGCTCTCCTCTTTTTTTTCATAATCTAATGAGACCCATTTTACTTCAAGGCCACACTCGTGCATTAACGCAAATCAAGTATAACAGAGAAGGCGATTTGCTTTTTACAGTGTCTAAAGACAAGGTTGCGAATGTTTGGTATTCTCATAATGGTGAACGTTTAGGTACCTATACTGGTCACCAAGGAAGTGTTTGGACAATTGATATCAACGGTATTTTTTTCAAAAAAAAAAAAAAAGGGACCAAAAGCTAACATGTGTTTTTTATAAGCTTCTAGTACTTTGCTTGTCACCGGTTCTGCTGATAACTCTTGCAAACTTTGGGAAGTTGAAACAGGTCGATGCTTAAAGACTTGGGAATTCAAGACAGCTGTGAAGCGTGTTGAGTTTAGTGAGGATGGTTCTATGGTTTTGTGTGTTACTGAGCAACGTATGGGTTTCTCTGGTACTGTTACCGTCTATCCTATCAACAGCAACATCAACGGTGCTCGTAAGTCCTACAGTGTATGTATATAAATATATATCTAAATGCTTATTTAGAATCTGATACACCTGTTGTTGTCATCACCAATAACGGAGGATCCAAGGCTGTT
Organism: Allium fistulosum; assembly: GCA_030737815.1. Taxonomy (NCBI): domain Eukaryota; kingdom Viridiplantae; phylum Streptophyta; class Magnoliopsida; order Asparagales; family Amaryllidaceae; genus Allium; species Allium fistulosum. The sequence continues at coordinate 78,376,757 of JASFAW010000010.1, forward strand.
GTAGCCGGATGGAGTTATTTGGACAAGTACATTATCACTGGTCATGAAGATGGCACTGTCTGTCAGTGGGATTGGAAAGCCGGAGAAAAGACAAAGACCATCGACGCACATGAAGAAATTTTGTCTGATATGCAAATGAGCAACGATCGCACCTATTTCATCACTTCCTCAAAAGACAAAAGTGCAAAAATTATTGATGCTGCCACATTGGACATCAAGAAGACTTACACCACTGATACACCACTCAACTCTGCAGCTATTACACCTAAACACCAAGAATTTGTCATTGTTGGTGGTGGTCAAGATGCAATGAATGTCACAACAACTTCTGCTAGACAGGGAAAGTTTGAAAGTAGATTCTATCACAAGATTTTAGGAGAAGAAGTGGGTCGTGTCAGAGGTCACTTTGGTCCCATCAACACAATTGCTGCTCATCCAGAAGGTACCAGTTACTCTAGTGGCGGTGAAGATGGTTATGTCCGTGTACATCATTATGATCCTGATTATTATACTTTTAAGCTTGAAATTTAGATTAAAAAAAAAAGATTTTTTTTATTATTGAGTATGTGAATCAGACATGGCATCTGATAGTTGTTTATGGATATTCAATTGATCAATAACAGCTCTTGTTAAAGAAGAATTAGCTCTTCCAGTTGTCTTGAACATGCCTGTTTGCGGCGCGGTTGTATTGATCTGTGTAGATGTGTATCCATTCTCAGGAGCACGTGTTATATAAGTAATCGGTGGTGGTGGAGGGAATGTTCGGCTGGGTTGATTAAAATGTACAGCGGCCCACGTAGGATGTTCCCGTTCAATTTCCATTAACGTGTTTTCTAAATTTTTACTCGTTCAAATATTGAAAAGGGTGGATCTGCATTTTGATCTAATTTGACGTTTAAGTGTTGTTCGACATTGTTGATACGTTCAATAGATTCAGCCTTTGTCAATGGTACTTCCTTTTCTTTATTAAATGATGCTGTTGCTGCTGTTGTTGTTGTCGATCGAGCCAATGGACCGTCTTCATTATTCACAATGTCAAACTTCATTTGAATATTTCGATTGATCTCACGAGCGTCCGTCCTCGCGCATGTAACGTCGTCAGCTGTAGGGTCATGACGACTCAGAAACTCTGTTCGGTTGCTTTCGTCTAGTTCGTTTCGTTTGGCTTGTATGAATGTCTCAATGCGTTGATCAACTTCTTTGGTGGTGGCTCGTATTTGCACTTTTTCACCGTCCATGCGCTTGATCCGCTCCTTGTTTTCGTCATCGTCGTCATCTCCCCTGGGTCTCTTTAACAATAAGTCTTTGTGTGTCTTGTCTGGTTTGTCCAATATATCTTCTTTAGCATCCACATGTCTTTCTAAGCATTCTAATAATCGTTCCACTAATCCATCTAATTCATTTGGCAATTTCTCCAACTGAGAACGTGAAAGCACAATCAGTTCTGAATCAAGACATTCGCTAGTCTCGATCAATCCAATGCCTTTGAAGAATTGGGAAAGTTCTTTATCCCAACTGAGTGTTGTTTCTCCAGACATTAGAAAATATTGAAATAAAAAAAAAAAAAAAAAAAAAGAGAGAGAGAGAAAAAAAAATATAAATGTGACAATATGGGTTGTTAACTGAGATTAAGATAGGTACGACCCTCAATCGTAAAAATTCGAAAAAGTACAAATTGACCGTACACAATCAATTTACAACAGAAATTTTTTCTTCTTCTCTCAATAGAATTTGTGCTTTTTCGAATTTTTACAATTGACTACCCCTAATATTGTAGTAGGGCGACTGAAATTTTCGTATCTCAAAGCTGTTGCTTGTATTCTGGTTCTGTTAGTATTGTCTGATATGGTTTGGAAACTTACGAGCAGTTCCCGTCCCATGTATTCCTTAAAGAAAAGTTTGAGTTACCATCTTCAATTCTTTTAAAAGCTTTCTTAACATTTCTCCATCACATTGTAGGCCTTTGTTTCTTAGACGTTTTGGTGTAACCCGGTTTTTGACAATTCGTGAAAAAACACGTGAAAGCAGTGCAACACTCACTCACACAATAAAAAGTGAAATAAAGAGCAAAACAAAAGCCAAAATATCGAATAAAATGAAAAGCAAAAAGTCTTTTTTTTTTTTTTTTTGCTTGAGGGTAGCCAGCGTTACGCTCATGTGGCGCCGTCCCGACTCCACCACCGCATGTGAACCCTTCCGTTACCTCCTCTTTACAGGTAAAGAAAAGGAAACAATCTTTACATCAAATTTGACACTAACTTTTTTATGTGGAAAACCTTTTAAAAAAAAGTATTATACATATCATTCATAACCAAACAAAGTGACTTTTCTTGGCAGACTGTTCTTTCAGCCAATACAAACAACAAGATGAGCTATATTAAAGGGTCGATCAGAAAATTGTAGCAGCTAAGTATTTTTTGGAAACAAATCAAGTTTGTTGATTAATGAGTAACTGTAAATCTTTAATCTGATTATGTTTATAGAGACGGAATCCCAGATTTTTATAAATTCTTTGGTCGAGAATCCAAAACGTGGTAACCGTTGAATAATGTATTCAAAAAATGTCCTTGAAGATGGTGAAATTTAAGGTTTTTTCCTGTCGGTATATATCGCTCAAGAAGTCTAGTTCCAGATTTTTGATATTCGTGTGTCCAAGCATATCGTTCAATCACACAGAGAGACACTATTTTTTTTTTCCCGTGAATACTAAAAGTTTATCCAAATCATAGAGATTAAATAACCCGCCTACTTCTGCAAAAGGATAGTAGTACACTGTCAGTTTTGGATAAAGGAGAAAAGATTCGGCCAAATTTCTCCAGAGAATTTTCATAGTATCTTGGTGGAGGAGGAATATGTTACAAATGGAGCAAGATTTCCTTAAATCGTTCTTCACGGACTATTCTGATAACTATCTTTTTCGTATTACGTCTTGTCGTTTCGTTTTTCACCACTTTTAAAAAGCTCAAATATCAATTTGATATCAAAAACAAATTTTCCTTTCGTAATAATACATCATATGATATTTAGTTTTGTAAGCAACATTGCTCCAGGTCTTGGAAACTGAAAGAGGTGGAGGAATATTAGTTGCTGGGTTTCTGACATCATCCCAATCTTTAACAAATTCAAATATATGACTAAAAATATCTACAGGTAATCTGTTCCCAAAAGTGGTTTTTTTTAAAAAAAAAAAAATAGCAAAGAAATGCATAACCATTGACACGATTGACTTGTTCCTGATTTGAGTTGATGTCACTAATGTAGAATTTTTTTAATATATGTTAGCTCCCCTCTTTTATGTTCTTTTAATGTACAGTTTACTTTGAGAACATTCTTAATAGATTTATTATTCTATATCTCTTTCTTTTTAAAAAAAATAAATAATAAACAGTATTTAGAGTTAATTTGGGAAGGTTACACATCTTCATGTGATAATTTTTTTTCACTCACTTGGACTTTGATTCAACGAGTTTTCGCTTAAAAAATTCTAGTTTTTCTTTTATTTTTTCTTTTATTTTTTCTTTTATTTTTTCTTTTATTTTTTCTTTTATTTTTACTTTTGCAAGTGTTTATAAAAGATGGTCAATGTACTTTAGCCCCCCCCCCATTTTGAACATTTAGGTTTGGGCTTGTTTTTTTTATTGCACCACCCACGCGTTTGTCCATGCTTGACAGAGTTTCACTAAACGATGACATGACTCTTTGTTTTTTATTGGCTGTAATATTGTTATCAATGTATTTGGGTCATTTTAATACTTAAAGACTCTTTTTTTTGGTTTGTAAATCCTTCTTCAAGTGTAAAAAAAATGTGTTTATCATTGAAAAAAGCAGAGGAAACTGTTTATTTTTGATTTTTTTAAAAGCCAACATACACAGGAAAAAAACCCACAAGTTGTAAAAGACAAGTTTTTCACATACATAAAGGGGCAAAGCCAGCAAAAGATTTGTTTACCTCGATGTTCCCGGAGCATCCGCCAAATCCGGGGGGGGGTTGGCGAGACGTAGTGGTATTCCAACGCCGAACAAGCTTGTCTCGTCATCTAAAAAATGGTTCCCCATGTGTGAACTCCCCAACCAAACTTCAAATGAAAAAAATGTTTAACGTTTTTCTAGTCTTCTTCGTAGTACCTCTATAAGCTGTACATGTAACACAAATGAGCGTCTCCTTTTTTTTATTTTCCGAAACACTTCTTTTGCTTCATATACTTGAGAAGTATAATAGCATTAAATTTATTATCAGTAGAAAAAAAATTGTATAATAACGATGTATATAGTTATGACCAAAAGAGATAAGATACGCAAATGACCTCAAGTTTAAATATTACACGACTGATTTAATAAAACACCTTCCGTGCGATTTTTTTTGTTTGTTTGTTCGTCAAATTTACTTGCAATGGAATTAATGTTCATTATTCACTTCCCAAAGCTAGAAATAAAATTACAAAAAAGGAAAATACAACAACCAACATTTACTTCTCATCTCCAAAAAAAAAGTACCTTGAGTGGGTTTAAAATGAAGAGCGAGAAAATAAATTTAAAAACTTCTTGCTTTTATTTCAGGCATGGAAATTGGCTGTGTTATTCTTGTTCAGGTACCAAAAGTCAGGCTTTTCTTTTATATTATTTACAATTATAGACCGGATTGAATAAAAAAAAACTTAATGAAACCAAGTGAACTGTACCAAACAAATAAAAGGTATTAACAATCTTTGCTACTGACTCTGGCCACTTTTATAAAAAAAAAAAAAAAAAAAAAAAACGACAGTGTGGTTGGATGACCGCGTCACCCTCACGGGAATCTGAGCTTTAGGGTGAGCAAAAACAAAGGAAAGCAATTGCATGTGTTTTGATTCAATATTTTTGGTAAGTAAAACTGCTTTTTCATTGAACAGTAATTATGAAAATGCTATTGATCAAGAGGAAAGGGGGGCTTTTTGTTAAGCATAATAAAGCTTTAGCAATGGATATATGTTTGAGTATTTTTTTGGGCGGTTTATAATAAGTGAAGATAAATCAAATAAATAATAATGAAAGAAAGAAAAATGCAATGCTTGTGTATGTATTATGTTTCGTCCTCTTCGGAGACTTCAATTTCCTTTGTATCGCTCGGTATCTCTAAGGGGATGTACATCAAATAAGCTACAAAGATAAAGTAAATCAAACTGAAAGTCACTGCATAAGTCGGCCAATCCAAATCATCCAATAATTCAAGAACAAACGAATATTGAA
>JASFAW010000010.1:78382182-78387182 GCA_030737815.1 Allium fistulosum
ATCGTTTCTCGCATGTCTCGCGAAAGTCAGAGTCGGCGCGAATTCTCCCAATTTGTGACCTACCATACGATCTGTTATATAAATAGGTAAATGTTCCTTTCCATTATGAATAGCGATTGTATGGCCAATCATTTTGGGTATAATGGTAGATGCCCGAGACCAAGTTACTATTATTTCTTTCTCCTCCCTCATGTTGAGTTTTTCAATTTTTCTTGATAAATGATTAGCTACAAAAGGGTTTTTTTTTAGTGAACGTGCCACAGCTGATTACTCCTTTTTTTACATTTTAAAGATTGGCATTCTATGTCCAATAGAATATCTCGATCTAAGTATGAAGGTAAGAATAAATACAATAATGATGAATGGAAAAAGAGAAAATCCTTTAGCTAGATAAGGGGCGGATGTAGCCAAGTGGATCAAGGCAGTGGATTGTGAATCCACCACGCGCGGGTTCAATTCCCGTCGTTCGCCCATCACATTATTTCAAATTCAAAAAATTCTATTTTCAATATTCCTATTTACGGCGACGAAGAATAAAACTATCACTATATTTTTTCCTTTTCCGACTTCTTCTTCCAAGCGCAGGATAACCCCAAGGAGTTGTGGGTTTTTTTCTACCAATTGGGGCTTTCCCTTCCCCACCTCCATGGGGATGGTCTACAGGGTTCATAACTACTCCTCTTACTACAGGACGCTTACCTATCCAACACTTCGATCCGGCTCTACCCAAACTTTGTTGATTCACCCCAACATTACCCACTTGTCCGACTGTTGCTAAGCAGTTTTTGGATATCAAACGGACCTCCCCGGATGGTAATCTTAATGTGGCTGATTTACCCTCTTTTGCGATCAGTTTCGCTACAGCGCCCGCCGCTCTAGCTAATTGTCCACCCTTTCCAAGCGTGATTTCTATGTTATGTATGGCCGTGCCTAAGGGCATATCGGTTGAAGTAGATTCTTCTTTTAAAAACCTCTTCCCAAACTGTACAAGCTTCTTCCAAAGCATACGGCTTTCTAGATGTATATGATGATATCTAGACAGATGGATCTTTATCTTATATGAATCGTATGATGAAGTACCACATGAGTGGATATATAGGAATCCAAATCTGCCGAATCACTCATGTATGATCTTCTACATCCTAGGTCTCCCCGTTCCATCATCTGGCTTATGTTCTTCATGTAGCATTCAGACCGAATGACTCTATGAAATTACGTCGATACTTCCACATATTACGGGTAACGTAGGAGACATCTCTATTTTTCCCCGGGGGATCTTTATAATTACCACTGCTTAGCTTTCAATTCGCCTCTGACCATCAAATTAAATGTGAATAACCCGTCCTCCTCTCTTTGAAACAAGGGGCGCTTCCGGTTCTGTGCGTGCTTCAAACAATTTTGTCTTCTCCATATTACCATATCTCTAGAGTCAATAATTTTCTATGAGGAACTACTGAACTCAATCACTTGCTGCCGTTACTCAACAGTTTTCTGTTGAGGTCTATCCCATAGAGGTACTCAAATTGGATCAGTGATTGATTTCTAGGTTTCATCGTAAACCTAATTGGTTACTTCCAATTACGTAAATCAATAGTTCAAACCGCACTCAAAGGTAGGGCATTTCCCATTGATATAGGGACTTCTGTACCAGAAATAATGGTATCTCCAATTATAGCCCCTCTGGGGTGTAAAATATATCTTTTCTCGCCATCCCCATAATGTATGAGACAAATGTATGCATTTCGATTAGGGTCATATTCTATGGTTACGATTCTACCAGATATGTCTTTTTCATTCCGTCGAAAATCGATTTTACGGTATAGACGCTTATGACCTCCCCCTCTATGTCTTGCGGTAATGATTCCTCTGGCATTACGACCTTTACCACAATGATGCTGTCCACAGATCAAATTATTTCGTGGATTGGATTTCATTTGACTGTCTATGGCTCTATTACGTGTGCTCGGGGTAGAAGTTTTGTATAAATGTATCGCCGTGTTATTAAGTATTTTGCTTTAAGTTCTTTTCTCTATAAGAGGTGGAATAGAATAACCCGGTTGAAGCGTAATGATCATACGTCTGTAATGCATTGTATGTCCCATAATAGGTCCTATTCTTCTACCCTTTCCTGGGAGTGGGAGTCGATGACTATTCATAGCTATTACCTTGACACCAAAGAAGAGTTCGACCCAATGCTTTATTTCTGTCCTAGTTGATCCTGATTCGACATTAGAAGTATATTGATTGTTCCCCAATAACCGAATACTTTTTTCTGTAAATACTGCATATTTGATTCCATCCATAACTCCATTTTCTTCCCTATGAGTTCCAGTATCGATAAGAATTCTAGTTCTTACTGTTCATATGTTATGGTATGAATATACCATACCAATTCGTTATGTATGGATGATGAGATTCCATTGATACAGAGCCAATTCCAATAGACTTATTGAACGTTCCCATTGGCGTGCATCCAGCAGGAATTGAACCTACGAATTTGCCAATTATGAGTTGGGCGCTTTAACCATTCAGCCATGGATGCTTAACAGGGCTCATTGTACATCGTGAATAACCAAATTCCAATTGAAATGAAATCTTTAGGAGGAATCAATGAAAATCTTTAGGAGGAATCAATGAAACGATATCAATTCAAATCCTGGATCTTCGAATTGAGAGAGATATTGAGTGAGATCAAGAATTCTCACTATTTCTTAGATTCATGGATCAAATTCGATTCAGTGGGATCTTTCACTCACATTTTTTTCCACCAAGAACGTTTTATGAAACTCTCTGACCCCCGAATTTGGAGTATCCTACTTTCACGTGATTCACAGGGTTCAACAAGCAATCGATATTTCACGATCAAAGGTGTAGTACTGCTTGTAGTAGTGGTCCTTATATCTCGTATTACCAATCGAAAGATGGTCGAAAGAAAAAATCTCTATTTGATGGAGCTTCTTCCTATACCTATGAATTCCATTGGACCCAGAAATGAGACATTGGAAGAATCTTTTTGGTCTTCCAATATCAATAGATTGATTGTTTCACTCCTGTATCTTCCAAAAGAGAAAAAGATTTCTGAGAGTTGTTTCATGGATCCGCAAGAGAGTACTTGGGTTCTCCCAATAAATAAAAAGTGTATCATGCCTGAATCGAACCGGGGTTCGCAGTGGTGGAGGAACCGGATCGGAAAAAAGAGGGATTCTAGTTGTAAGATAGCTAATGAAACCGTAGCTGGAATTGAGATCTCATTCAAAGAGAAAGATAGCAAATATCTGGAGTTTCTTTTTTTATCCTATACGGATGATCCGATCCGCAAGGACCATGATTGGGAATTGTTTGATCGTCTTTCTCCGAGGAAGAAGCGAAACATAATCAACTTGAATTCGGGACAGCTATTCGAAATCTTAGGGAAAGACTTGATTTGTTATCTCATGTCTGCTTTTCGTGAAAAAAGACCAATTGAAGGGGAGGGTTTCCTTCAAACAACAAGGAGCTGAGGCAACTATTCAATCAAATGATATTGAGCACGTTTCCCATCTCTTCTCGAGAAACAAGTGGGGTATTTCTTTGCAAAATTGTGCTCAATTTCATATGTGGCAATTCCGCCAAGATCTCTTCGTTAGTTGGGGGAAGAATCAGCACGAATCGGATTTTTTGAGGAACGTATCGAGAGAGAATTGGATTTGGTTAGACAATGTGTGGTTGGTAAACAAGGATTGGTTTTTTAGCAGGGTACGGAATGTATTGTCAAATATTCAATATGATTCCACAAGATCTATTTTCGTTCAAGTAACGGATTCTAGCCAATCGAAAGGATCCTCTGATCAATCCAGAGATCATTTCGATTCCATTAGAAATGAGGATTCAGAATATCACACATTGATCGATCAAACAGAGATTCAGCAACTAAAAGAAAGATCGATTCTTTGGGATCCTTCCTTTCTTCAAACGGAACGAACAGAGATAGAATCAGATCGATTCCCGAAATGCCTTTTTGGATCTTCCTCAATGTCCCGGCTATTCACGAAACGTGAGAAGCAGATGATTATTCATCTGCTTCCGAAAGAAATCGAAGAATTTCTTGGGAATCCTACAAGATCAATTCGTTCTTTTTTCTCTGACAGATGGTCAGAACTTCATCTGGGTTCGAATCCTACTGAGAGGTCCACTAGAGATCAGAAATTTTTGAAGAAAAAACAAGATGTTTCTTTTGTCCCTTCCAGGCGATCGGAAAATAAAGAAATGGTTGATATATTCAAGATAATTACGTATTTACAAAATACCGTCTCAATTCATCCTATTTCATCAGATCCGGGATGTGATATGGTTCCGAAGGATGAACCAGATATGGACAGTTCCAATAAGATTTCATTCTTGAAAAAAAATCCATTTTTGGATTTATTTCATCTATTCCATAACCGGAACAAAGGGGGATACACGTTACACCACGATTTTGAATCAGAAGAGAGATTTCAAGAAATGGCAGATCTATTCACTCTATCAATAACCGAGCCGGATCTGGTGTATCATAGGGGATTTGCCTTTTCTATTGATTCCTACGGGTTGGATCAAAAAAAATTCTTGAATGAGGTATTCAACTCCAGAGATGAATCGAAAAAGAAATCTTTATTGGTTCTACCTCCTCTTTTTTATGAGGAGAATGAATCTTTTTATCGAAGGATCAAAAAAAATTGGTCCGGATCCACTGCGGGAATGATTTGGAAGATCCAAAACGAAAAACAGCGGTATTTGCTAGCAACAACATCATGGAGGCAGTCAATCAATATAGATTGATCCGAAATCTGATTCAAATCCAATATAGCATCTATGGGTACATAAGAAATGTATCGAATCGATTCTTTTTAATGAATAGATCCAATCGCAACTTCGAATATGGAATTCAAAGGGATCAAATAGGAAATGATACTCTGAATCATATAACTATAATGAAATATACGATCAACCAACATTTATTGAATTTGAAAGAGACTCAGAAG
>JASFAW010000010.1:78389682-78392182 GCA_030737815.1 Allium fistulosum
TAGCCCTATCCCCTTCTAGGGGTATTTTAGTGATAGGTTCTATAGGAACTGGACGATCCTGTTTGGTCAAAAACCTAGCGGCAAACTCCTATGTTCCTTTCATTACGGTATTTCCGAACAAGTTCCTGGATGACAAGCCTAAAGAGTATCTTATTGATGATATCGATATTGATGATAGTGACGATATCCATATTGATGATAGTGACGATATTGATGATGACCTTGATACGGAGCTGCTAACTATGATGAATGTGCTAACTATGTATATGACGCCGAAAATAGACCGATTTGATATCACCCTTCAATTCGAATTAGCAAAAGCAATGTCTCCTTGCATAATATGGATTCCAAACATTCATGATCTGTATGTGAATGAGTCGAATTACTTATCCCTCGGTCTATTAGAGAACTATCTCTCCAGGGATTGTGAAAGATGTTCCACTAGAAATATTCTTGTTATTGCTTCGACTCATATTCCCCAAAAAGTGGATCCCGCTCTAATAGCTCCGAATAAATTAAATACATGCATTAAGATACGAAGGCTTCTTATTCCACAACAACGAAAGCACTTTTTCATTCTTTCATATACTAGGGGATTTCACTTGGAAAAGAAAATGTTCCATACTAACGGATTCGGGTCCATAACCATGGGTTCTAATGCACGAGATCTTGTAGCACTTATCAATGAGGCCCTATCAATTAGTATTACACAGAAGAAATCAATTATAGAAACTAATACAATTAGATCCGCTCTTCATAGACAAACTTGGGATTTGCGATCCCAGGTAAGATCGGTTCAGGATCATGGGGTCTTTTTCTATCAGATAGGAAGGGCTGTTGCACAAAATGTACTTCTAAGTAATTGCCCCATAGATCCTATATCTATCTATATGAAGAAGAAATCGTGTAAGGAAGGAGATTCCTATTTGTACAAATGGTACTTCAAACTTGGAACGAGCATGAAGAAATTAACGATACTTCTTTATCTTTTGAGTTGTTCTGCCGGATTGGTCGCTCAAGATCTTTGGTCTTCACCCGGACCCGGATCCGGTGAAAAAAATAGGATCACTTCTTATGGATTCGTTGAGAATGCTTCTGATCTAGTTCGTGGCCTATTAGAAGTAGAAGGCGCTCTGGCGGGATCCTCACGGACAGAAAAGGATTGCAGTCAGTTTGATAATAATCGAGTGACATTACTTCTTCGGTCCGAACCAAGGAATCCGTTAGATATGATGTAAAATGGATCTTTCTCTATCGTTGATCAGAGATTTTTCTATGAAAAATACGAATCGGAGTTTGAAGAAGGGGAAGGGGCCCTCGACCCGCAACAGATAGAGGAGGATTTATTCAATCACATAGTTTGGGCTCCTAGAATATGGCGCCATTGTGGCAATCTATTTGATTGTATCGAAAGGTCCATTGAATTGGGATTTCCCTATTGGGCCGGGTCATTTCGGGGCAAGCGGATCATTTATCATAAAAAGGATGAGCTTTAAGAGAATGATTCAGAGTTCTTACAGAGTGGAACCATGCAGTACCAGACACGAGATAGATCGTCCAAAGAACAAGGCTTTTTTCGAATAAGCCAATTCATTTGGTAACCTGCAGATCCATCCTTTTTCCTATTCACAGATCAGCCCTTTGTCTCTGTGTTTTCGCATCAAGAATTATTTGCAGATGAAGAGATGTCAAAGGGGCTTATTACTTCCCAAACTAATTCTTCTACATCTATATCTAGACACTGGTTCATAAAGAATACGCAAGAAAAGCACTTCGAATTGTTGATTCATCGCCAGAGATGGCTTAGAACCAATAGTTCATTATATAATGGATCTTTCCGTTCTAATACTCAATCCGAGAGTTATTAGTATTTATCAAATCTCTTCCTATCTAACGGAACGCTATTGGATCAAATGGCAAAGACATTATGGAGAAAGAGATGGCTTTTCCCGGATGAAATGAAATATTTGATTCATGTAACAGGGGAAAGATTTCCCATTCCTTAGCCGTAAAGATAAGTGGCCATGAAAAGGGGATTAAGTGGAACAGAATTGACCAGGTGGTAGAGTCGTGGAAACACTTGTTTATTCCATATTTTGGACCTTAGCTCCATGGAGCAATATGCTACTGCTGAAGCATGGAAGAATTGAAATCTTAGATCAAAACACTATGTATGGATGATATGAACTGCCTAAACAAGAATTCTTAAACGGTGAACAACCAGAGCCTATTACTCACTACATCAAAGAATTTCCATTAATGAAACCATGGAAATCCATCAGAAAAGAAAAAATACGCATGTCCGATGAAACGATTGTTGCTATCTGCTCCAATAACGAATCATTGGTTTAACTGAATAACTAAAGAAAATAGATAGACCTTTCTCTTCGTCTCAGGTCGATAGATCTTCTCAATTGGAAGATCTCCCATATGGATAATACATATTTCGGTTGACCGAGCCTAATTCTAATTGTTTTGTTCCGAAGCAAAGATATCCATG
>JASFAW010000010.1:78409682-78425811 GCA_030737815.1 Allium fistulosum
TTCCATTGAATGAATAATGGATCCAGATCCTAAAAACAATAAAGCTTTCGAATAGGCATGAGTGATCAAATGGAATAAAGCAGCCCTATAAGAACCTATACCCAGAGCTAATATAATATAACCCAATTGAGACATGGTAGAATAAGCTAAACTTCTTTTAATATCTCTTTGAGCAAGAGCCAAAGTAGCTCCTAATAATACTGTTATTACACCTATTAAGGAAATAAGATTCATTATGTAAGGTATGACTATGAAAAGAGGAAGAAGACGAGCTACAAGAAAAATTCCTGCTGCTACCATAGTAGCAGCATGTATAAGAGCCGAAATGGGAGTGGGTCCTTCCATAGCATCAGGTAACCATATGTGAAGGGGAAATTGTGCAGATATTAGCAACTGCGCCGAGGAATAAAAAAGAAGCACAAAGAGTAATAAATAAAGAATTTACTCCATTATTATGAATTAATTTAGTAACTATTTCGAACAAATCTCGAAATTCTAAACTGCCCGTTATCCAATAAAATCCTAAAATTCCTAATAATAAACCAAAATCCCCTATACGATTGGTTACAAAAGCTTTTTGACAAGCACTTGCTGCAATTGGTCGTGTGAACCAAAAACCTATTAATAAATAGGAACACATTCCTACAAGTTCCCAAAAAATATAAATTTGTATTAAATTAGAACTAGTAACTAATCCCAACATAGAAGTATTGAAAAAACTCATATAAGCAAAAAATCTCAAATATCCTCGATCATGAGACATATAATTATCACTATAAATAAGAACCATGATTCCAACAGTAGTAATTAATATTGGCATAATAGAAGTAAGCGGATCAATCAAGTGTCCGAACTCTAAAGAAAAATCATTATTGACAGTCCAAGACCATAGATATTGATAGATAAAATTTCCGTTTATTTGCTGAATAGAAAGATTAACAGAAAATACCATAGCTATAGTTAGCATCAAAACACTCGGGAAAGCCCACATACGTCGAATATTTTTTGTTGCTGCAGGAATAAGTAGAAGTCCAAATCCTATTAACATAGTAATAGGAAATGGAAGAAAGGATATTATCCATGCATATTTATATGTATGTTCCATAAAAAACACAAATTTTCGTTTTTTTCTTATAATTGTTTCCGATTCACCAATTTTTATTGCTTTTGAAGAAAACAATAAAAAAATGAAAAAAAAAAAGATATGAAACCTTAAATATTCTTATTTTACATTTTTCTTACTTTTTTCAGATATTTCAAAAATTTGAAAAAGTTATAAATTGTTGCTTAAATGCTTTGTCCAAATAGCTCGATATAGAGTCATTTTTTAGTTATTAATTTTTTAACTAAAATATTCATTTTTGAAGTAGAAAAATATTTTTTTATAAAAAAAGAGAAGGAGAATATTATATTAAAAAAAATTTTGCCACTAGACTAGAATTGTATTCTAGTAATATATAACCATATCATATACTATAGTAAGCAAAGAAAAAGTAAGAAAAGTAAGCAAAAATAACTATACCAATATCAGTAGAATATGGATATGGATATATAGTTTGCATCAATAAATCAACTAATTCTTCTAGTAATTTTTAAAAAATTACCTAATTTCTATTTTTTATGAAATTGATTGATTGGATTGAAATCCAATAAGATAAGAAAATATCAGAAATCTTATAAAAATCCTTACTTCTTATATTCTATTCTAGAACTGCATAAAAAAAAAAACGTAAAATGAAAGTTCCTTTTCTTAGCTAACGGAATGTCTTGTTTAACATATTAACTACTAGAAAATTCCTTTTAAAATTTTTCTTTCTTTTCTTCTATTTTTTACTAGTTTATTATATATGTAACACACATGTATATATAAACAATATATTTGTATAAAAAAAAAAAAAGATTATCGACAAAATTAAATATAATATAAAAAATGTCTAAAACTAAAAAAAAAAAACAATCCATATTGATCAATACATGTCTTTCACATACAACAATAAAAAGGAAGAACTCTTTTTTTTATGGCAGTTCCAAAAAAACGTACTTCTATATCAAAAAAACGTATTCGTAGAAATATTTGGAAGAAAAAGGGAAATTTAGTTGCACTAAAAGCCTTTTCTTTAGCAAAGTCAGTTTCTACGGGAAATTCAAAAAGTTTTTTTGTTCGGCAAACAAATAAGAAAATCTTGGAATAATTTGAATTCCGTGATTTAAAGAACTTTTCTATATATAGAATATGCAAATTTTTCATTAACTTATGTATTTATTTACCTCCTCAAGATTAGTTAGAACTAGCAGACAGATAAGTTAATATTCGACATAAAATAGCTGCTAGTTTGGTTCTAAGTATTATTTTATTTCTTTTCCTAATGGAAAAGAAATAAAATGTAATTATAATGAATATTAAAACTGTTTTATTATATGTCTATCTCAAGATCAAATGAAATTTGTTTTGTTTACTAAGTATTATTCTATATTTAAATTATGTACATAACAAACAACAAATATTAATACACTAATACACTAAATACATTAAAAAGTAGACTAAAAACAAGATTTTTAGAAAACGAGTCTTTTAATTTCTAATTTCGTTTATTAAATTTAGTAATTATATCTTGATATGTATAAAATCATCCTATTTATTTAATTTATATTTATTTTTTGATAAAAAAGATCTTTCTAAGTTTTCTAAGTGTTATTAAAAATGAAAAGAATACTTTAGTTTAAACAAAAGAGTTTAAAAGAACCCTTATTCATCCATTTCCTAAAGGATAACTATATCGGATTTTAGAATCTACATCTAGACGATTCAACATGAATTGACTATTATTATTTCAAGTAAGCCGCTATGGTGAAATTGGTAGACACGCTGCTCTTAGGAAGCAGTGCTAGAGCATCTCGGTTCGAGTCCGAGTAGCGGCATACTCTAAAAGAGATAGAATGGATCTTATAATGTATTTAATTCCCTATTTCAATTCTGTAATGAGACCCTTTTTATGTATGATATTTGCTACTTTAGAACATATATTAACTCATCTCTCTTTTTCGATCGTTTCAATTGTGATTGCGATTCATTTGATGATTCTATCAGTTCACGAAATCATCGGATTACGCCATTCGTCGGAAAAAGGAATGTTAGCTACTTTTTTTTCTCTAACAGGATTATTAGTTATTCGTTGGATTTCTTCGAGACATTTTCCATTAAGTAATTTATACGAGTCATTGATCTTCCTTTCCTGGAGTTTTTCCATTATTCATATGGTTTCCAAGCTATGGAATCATAAAAATGATTTAAGCACAATAACCGCGCCAAGTGCCATTTTTACTCAAGGTTTCGCTACATCTGGTCTTTCAAGTAAAATGCATCAATCAGCAATATTAGTACCTGCTCTACAATCTCAGTGGTTAATGATGCATGTAAGTATGATGTTATTGAGCTATGCGGCTCTTTTATGTGGTTCGTTATTATCAGTCGCTTTTTTAGTCATTACATTTCGAAAAAACATCGATATTTTTTTTAGAAGCAAAAATTTATTAATATTAATTAAGTCATTTTTCTTTGGGAAGATTGAATACTTGAACGAAAAAAGAAGTGTTGTTAAAAGCACTTCTTTTCTTTCATTTCCAAATTATTATAAATATCAATTAATTCAGCGTTTGGATTATTGGAGTTATCGTGTTATTAGTTTAGGGTTTATCTTTTTAACCATAGGTATTCTTTCTGGAGCAGTATGGGCTAACGAAGCATGGGGGTCTTATTGGAATTGGGACCCCAAGGAAACTTGGGCATTTATTACTTGGACCATATTCGCGATTTATTCACATACTAGAACAAATCAAAGTTTGCACGGTACGAATTCGGCACTTGTAGCTTCTATAGGATTTCTTATAATTTGGATATGCTATTTTGGGATCAATCTATTAGGAATAGGTCTACATAGTTATGGTTCATTCACATAAAATCTAATTAAATTGTAGAAATTCCATGCGGAATAAGTAAGACATATATAACGAAAATTTGTGTGAGTTTTTAAGAACTGTTTGAATCTTAATTCAAACAGTTCTTAAAAACTTGGGATACATCTTTCTAATTCACTTTATTATTTTTTTTTCGTTGTACAGCGAATAGTTTCAAAAATATTATAATTTTCAATTATAAGACTTTCTATCTCATTAAGAAAAAAAAACTATCTATGAAAATAATTAGATAGGATAGCTTGTATCTTGTCAACTGATAAAGAAAGAACGAAATCGGGATAAATACCAATTCCTATTACGGGTAAAAGGATACAGATTGAAACAAATAGTTCTCGTGGTCCAGAATCCACGAGATTTGAGTTTAGAACATTGAAAAAATTGTATCCATAGAACATTTGCCGTAACATAGATAACAAATAAATAGGAGTTAATATCATTCCAATTGCCATTACAAGGGTAATTAATATTTTTGGCATTAAAAGATATTTTGGACTGGTAATTAGTCCAAAAAATACTACTAATTCCGCAACAAAACCACTCATTCCCGGCAATGCAAGAGAAGCCATCGAGAAACTACTAAACATGGTAAATATTTTTGGCATTGGAATAGATATTCCCCCCATTTCGTCGAGATAAACAAGACGTATTCTATCACAACTCATTCCTACCAAGAAAAAAAGTGCAGCGCCAATAAATCCATGAGAGAGTATTTGTAAAATGGCTCCGTTGAGTCCCATGTCGGTTATAGAACTAATTCCTATAATTGTGAAACCCATGTGTGATACAGAAGAATAGGCTATTCTTTTTTTTTGATTGCGTTGACCAAGCGAGGTTGAAGCTGCATAAACTATTTGGATTGCCCCCACTATCACTAACCAGGGAGAAAATATAGAGTGAGCATGTGGTAATAATTCCATATTGATACGAATCAATCCATATGCTCCCATTTTTAATAAGATTCCCGCTAGAAGCATACATGTACTGTAATGTGCTTCTCCATGGGTATCTGGTAACCATGTATGTAGGGGTATAATCGGTGATTTGACAGCATAAGCAATAAGGAAGCCCAAATAGAATATTATTTCTAATGTCACAGGATATGACTGATTAGCTAATCTGTCAAAATCCAATGTCGGTTCATTGGAACCATATAAACCCATACTTAGAACTCCTATTAAGAGAAAAATGGAACCCCCCGCAGTGTACAAAATAAACTTTGTAGCCGAGTACAAACGTTTCTTTCCTCCCCACATAGATAAAAGTAAGTAAACAGGAATTAATTCTAACTCCCACATGATAAAAAAAAGTAAAAGATCTCTAGAAGAAAATAATCCTATTTGACCACTGTACATTGCTAACATCAGGAAATAGAACAATCGCGAATTTCGAGTAACAGGCCAAGCTGCTAAAGTAGCTAAAGTAGTGATAAATCCTGTTAGTAAAATAGGTCCTATGGAAAGTCCGTCGATTCCCAGTCTCCAGTGAAAATTGAAAACATTTATCCATTTAGCATCCTCTTCTAATTGAATTAATGGATCGTCCAATTGGAAATGATAACAGAAGACATAGGTTGTTATAAGGAGTTCTAATAAACAAATACATATAGTATACCATCTAAATATCTTATTCCCTTTATGAGGGAGAAATAAAATTGAGGAACCCGCGAATATTGGCAAAACTACAAGTATTGTTAACCAAGGGAAATAACTCGTGATAAAGACAAGATGCGTTTTGACCAAAAAGCCCGTGCTCAAGAAAATATATTCTTTTGAGCACGGGCTTTTATCGGTAAAAAGGAATCAAATGATTCAAGTGGAATTTATTATAACGTATCAATAAGATAGACCCATGCTGCGAGTTGTTTCATGCCATAAATAAACACGGACACTCAAAAAATCTGTTGGACAGGCAGATTCACATCTTTTACAACCTACACAGTCTTCCGTTCTTGGCGCGGAAGCAATTTGCTTAGCTTTACATCCGTCCCAAGGTATCATTTCCAATACATCTGTGGGGCAGGCTCGTACACATTGAGTGCACCCTATACATGTATCATAAATTTTTACTGAATGTGACATTGGGTCTATAAATTCCAGTTTTGAACATAAAAAATTTTCGATCTGGTTCTGGTAAAGTAAAAAAAAAAATAATAATAATAAATTTATAATTATATAATTTATTATATATTTATATTTTCTTTATATATAGAAACCAGATGAATCAATGATTTATCAAAAAAAATCTTAAGAATCAAAATTTTTATAAATCTGTTCATCAGAAGGGACCAAGAGACTTTGATTTATCTTTCAACAACCATGATCATATGAGTCGCATGAATCACACGTGCAACTTCACGTTGACTAATGGATCGTCAATATTTCAATCTAAATATATATTGAAATATTACTATACATATTAGTATTATTTGTAAATAAATATGTAAAAGACACTGAAATGATATTTTATAGAAAGTTTTTTCTACAATTTCTATATATATATATATTCTTATATGTATTTATATTATAGTTATGGTTAATTTTTCAACAAACTTGATTGATTAATACGAGTTGATTTTCTGTTACGATAGATCGACGAAACAATAGCTAGCCCAATAGCAGCTTCCGCCGCTGCAATCGCTATAATAAAGATTGAGAAAATCTCGCCTTTTAATTGGCGACTATCAAATATATCAGAAAATAGTACGAGATTAATATTAACCGAATTTAGTATAAGTTCAAGACACATAAGTGCTCTAACCATGTTTCGACTTGTGATCAATCCATAGATACCGATTGCAAATAAATAGACACTCAAAAAAAGTACATGTTCGAACATCATTGACTAACTCCTGATCAACCTCGATTCGTTTCAATATGAACAAAAATTCAACCAAGTTGATTGACTAGAATCGAGCGATTACATAAAAAAGGGAATATTGATAGTAGATTAAACTAAAATTTTTTTTAATTCTAACTAAACTATTTATTATTGACGAGCCATAGTAATTGCGCCTATCAAAGAAACTAAAAGAATTATAGAAATTAGTTCAAACGGAAGATAAAAATCTGTTGATAAATGAATTCCAATTTGTTGAACGTTGTTTATAAAGTCTTGCTCTATAATCTGATTTGATCTTGTAGTCCAAATAATTCCGTACCATGACGTATCTGCGATAGTAGAAATTAGTGAAAAAAGAATACTTATACAAACCAGTGAAGTGACTCCATCTCCAATAGTCCAAAGATAGGAGTCGTTAGAATATTCTGAACCATTCACGAACATAACAGCAAATATGATTAAGACATTTATGGCTCCCACATAAATAAGAAGCTGGGCGGCAGCTACAAAAAAGGAGTTTGATGAAATATAGAATAAGGATATACAAACAAGAACCGATCCCAACGAAAAGGCGGAATAAATTGGATTAGTAAACAATACTACTCCTAGACCTCCTAATATAAGAAATGATCCCAGAAATACTACAAGTATATCATGTATTGGTCCAGGTAAATCCATTATGTATAAGAGAAAAATCAGTCAAAATGTTTCATGACCTTACTAAATAGTCCAGGAAAGAGAGGGGTGTTCCCCTTATTTTTTTTTTCTTCTATATGATGAGTTTTTAATGCAATTAAATCTTAATATGGATGGATTACTGTGGATATAGATAAAGTTATTAAATATTAAAATTATCGGCCAATCTTTTCTTTTTTCTTTTAGAAATTATAATTTTTTAATATTTTAAAATAATTAAGAAAACACATATTCACAGTTTAAATTAAAGAGTGATTCTCAATAATCAATAGTTAATAAGATAAGTTTATTAGGTTCTCATAAAAAAAAAGAAGACTTGTTTCTGTTTATCTTTATATAAAAAAATATTAGTAATCAGTAATCGTTCTTGAATCAAGGGGTTTATCTTTATCCATTTTGATTTGACTGGAATTCATAATTGTTTGAATTGTGTAATCTCCAATTACTGACATTGGTAACCGACCTAATGCAATTTGATTATAATTTAATTCGTGACGATCATAAGTTGAAAGTTCATATTCTTCAGTCATCGATAAACAGTTTGTTGGACAATACTCGACACAATTACCACAAAATATACAGACTCCAAAATCAATACTATAATTAAACAATTGTTTCTTTTTAATCTCTCTTTTAAACCTCCAATCAACAACGGGTAGATCTATGGGACATACACGAACACATACCTCACAAGCAATACATTTATCAAATTCAAAATGAATTCGACCGCGGAAACGTTCTGATGTGATCGATTTTTCATAAGGATATTGAATAGTTACAGGTAAACGATTTGTATGGGATAGGGTAATTATGAAACTTTGACCAATGTACCTTGCCGCCCGTATTGTTTGTTGACCAAAATTTATGAACCCGGTCACCATAGGGAACATATTGTAGATCTCCGTGAATAATTTGATGTTTCTTTCTCTTGTTTAAGATCAGTTATGAATGGAGAATATCGTTATCTTATTCTATTCTTTATAGGTAAATAAGTTGGGAAGAAGTTGTCAATAATAGATTACCCAGAGAAATAGGTAAAAGGAATTTCCATCCAAAATTTAAAAGTTGGTCCATTCTCAGTCTAGGTAAAGTCCATCTTGCTGTGATAGGAATGAACAAAAACAAATAAGCTTTAGCTAATGTAATAAATATACCAATTGTTATTCCAAAAACTCCTGTCATTTTATTTAATCCGAAAAATTCAGGAATAGATATATACGGAATAGAGAAATTCCACCCGCCTAAGTAAAGAACTGTTATAAATAATGAAGAAACTAATAAATTTAGGTAAGAAGCAAGGTAAAATAGAGCATATTTAATACCCGAATATTCTGTTTGATAACCTGCTACTAATTCCTCCTCTGCTTCTGGTAAATCAAAAGGTAATCTCTCACATTCTGCTAGGGAAGAAATTAGAAAAACAACAAACCCTATAGGCTGACGCCACAGATTCCACCCCCAAAAACCATATTTTGACTGTGACTCAACTATATCAACTGTACTTGAACTGTTAGATAATCATAGTCAATAACATTACTGTTCATATCGCTATTTCAAAACCGTACATGAGACCTCAGCTTCATACGGCTCCTCTATGGTCACAAATAAATGTAAGTACTTGTTTGGTATTATTGTAATTTTTAGATTCTAATTCTAATACCGGGAAGTCCAAAATTAGACCAACGAAATTCCGTCTGCTAGAATAAAAAAGCGCTTCCGAATTGATCTTTTCCATTAAAATTACAATTTCTCTTTATTCGGTAATAACTTAATCCTTAAATAAAATACTCGTTATATCAATAAATTAGGTTTTATCAATAACTCTAAAGAAAGAATTAGTTAGAAAGAATTGATCATTAATTCCAAATTTATGATTAAGAATTCCATGTATGTATATAGTAGATATGAATATTGAATGGGGAAAAGAAATAAGAAATAAATATCCTGTATCGTATTTTTTTATTTCATTTTTCCCATTCAATATTTTGCATTCTATTTCTTTTGCTCCTGTCCTATTCTTCTTTCTCAGAGGAGAGGAGGTACTCTGAAAAAAAAAATAAAGGATTAATTCGTTTTTTATAGTCATTTCTTTAATCAGTGAATAGGAGCATACTCGAGATCGGAATCGTGGAGAAGTACTACTTGGTCATTTCTACCAACTTAAAGTCCTCATTATGATTCGTTTTATCCAAAGCTTTATGTAAAAAAATCCTTTTTTTTATCTTAAATTATCTCCATTACTAATCTTTTGTGTACCTTGGTGTTCCTAACTGTCCACTGATTTTTTATTGATCTCCAGTATGGTAATAAATACAAGACAGTAGTAGAAACCCCATACGGGTGATCTTTTGTACCCGCTTCAAGATATGATAATTGGTCAAAGAATCTTAACCTTGGGGTAAACAGTTTATACTGCTTATGTTTCTATTCTCGTACATAGGGAATGAGATTTAATCCTCTTACTGCAAATTTATAAGCAGTTTGCTTTTACTCATCTAACTATCTAGCTTAATTCATCAACCCTAATAATAAATAAAAAAGAAAATATCCATTGAATATAATATATTAAATTTCTTTATTCTATTTCTAGTTCTAGAAAAGAGGGAAAATAATAATGTTCTGCCGAATCACACGTAGAGATATTGATAACACACATAGAGTTAATGGTATTTCATAACTGATAGATTGAGCAGCAGCCCGTAGACCACCTGAAAAGGAATATTTATTATTCGACCCATATCCTGACATAAGAAGTCCAATAGGGGCAATACTTGAAATGGAGATCCATAAAAAAACGCCTATACTAAGATCGGCCAAAACAAGGTGATATCCAAAAGGAATTACTAAATAACTTAGTAGAACAGATATGACCGCTATAGACGGTCCCGCGCTGAACAAACGAATATCTCCTCTAGATGGGAGAAGATCTTCTTTAAAAACTAATTTGGTTCCATCTGCTATAGCTTGAAGAATTCCCAATGGACCGGCATATTCAGGCCCAATGCGTTGTTGTATTGCTGCAGATATTTCTCTTTCTAACCACACAATTACTAGTACCCCTATTGTTATTCCCAATATAAGGGTGAAAATAAGAACAAAGATCCAAATTAGTCCATAGACTTCTTTTAAAGATTCCGATCTAGAAAAAGAATTTATAGCTTGTATTTCCGCTTCTGTCATATCAATTATCATTTCAACGATCAACTTCTCCCATAATGATATCTATACTACCTAATATCGTCATGATATCTGCCAATTTCATTCTTTTAACTAGTTGAGGGAGAATTTGCAAATTGATAAAACCGGGTGGACGAATTTTCCATCTCCAAGGGAAAACACTACTATCTCCTATCAAATAAATTCCTAATTCTCCTTTTGGGGCTTCTACTCTCACATAAAGTTCTTGCTTCGACAATTCAAAATTGGGCGAAAGTTTTTTAGTAATAAATCTATATTCAAAATTATTCCATTCGGAATTTTTTGCTTTATCAAAACGTCGGACTTCTAAATTCTCATAAGGTCCTCCAGG
Source organism: Allium fistulosum (assembly GCA_030737815.1). NCBI lineage: Eukaryota > Viridiplantae > Streptophyta > Magnoliopsida > Asparagales > Amaryllidaceae > Allium > Allium fistulosum. Next base: position 78,420,721 of record JASFAW010000010.1, read on the forward strand.
AATTCCTTCTAGAGCCTGTTGAATAATTTTTATAGATTCCTTCATTTCACCGATTCGTACTAAATAACGAGCTAGTGAATCTCCTTCTTTTTGCCATTGGACTTCCCAATCAAATTTATTGTAACACTCATAACTATCAACTTTACGAAGATCCCATTGGATTCCAGAAGCCCGTAACATTGGTCCTGATAAACCCCAATTTATTGCCTCCTCTCCACCAATAATGCCCACTCCTTCAACGCGTTCCAAAAAAATAGGATTACGCGTAATAAGTTTTTGATATTCAACAATTCCTGTTAAAGAATAATCGCAAAAATCCAAACATTTCTCTATCCAGCCATAAGGTAAATCGGTAGCAACCCCCCCAATACGGAAATAATTATGCATCATTCGCATACCTGTAGCGGCTTCGAATAGATCATATAACAATTCCCTTTCTCTTAAAATATAGAAAAAGGGAGTCTGTGCACCGATATCTGCCATAAAAGGTCCAAGCCATAATAAATGAGAAGCTATACGACTCAGTTCTAGCATAATTATTCTAATGTAACTGGCTCTTTTAGGTACTTGAATGCTTTCTAATCGTTCTGGTGCATTTACTGTTATTGCTTCTGTGAACATAGTGGCTAAATAATCCCACCGTGTTACATAAGGCAAATATTGTATAATTGTTCGATTTTCCGCTATTTTTTCCATCCCTCTATGTAAATAACCCAATATAGGTTCACAATCAATAACATCTTCACCATCGAGAGTAACAATTAGTCGAAGAACACCATGCATTGATGGGTGGTGAGGACCCATATTCACTATCATGAGATCCTTTCTTGTAGCTGGTACAGCCATAACTTTTCTTCCTTAATTCAATTCAGTATTCCATGAATTTAGCAAAATGAAGTTGATCAAAATGCAAAATTTAATAACTAAAGAAAAAATTCAAACCAATCTTAAACTTAAAATTAACGAGTTTTTGACTCCCGAATACCCAACTGGTTAATCAATTTCTTATAACGTACTCGATTTTTCTTTGACAAATAATCCAACAGCCGTTGACGTTTTCCCAGAATTTTTCGTAGACCTCTTTGTGATAAAAAATCTTTTTTATGTAATTTTAAATGTGAAGTAAGTCTTTGTATCTTATCAGTGAAACTAAATACTTGAAATTCAACAGATCCACAGTTTTTTTTCTTTTTCTTGTCGAATAGCCGAGATGAATGAATTTTTGACCATAAAAACAAAATTTTCTTTTTTTTCTTTTACGCGAATTTTACCGATCAGGAAAAATAAAAATATTTATTATACGTGTTATTTGCAGTTATTTGAATTTAGTACAAAAAAATTTCTCATTTCTTCATATAGAATTTTTTCTATCCAATATCCAAATTAAATTTTCAATTTGATTTGGATAGAAAGGAACGATCCATTTTTTTTTCAAGATTTTCCTATTCAGGAAAGAAAATGTTTTTTCGATAAAGAAAAATAGATATAAGATATAGAGGAAATATACTATGTTATATTTATATTTATTATATACTATTAATATAATTAAAGAATTTAAAGAATTCTGAATCGTGGATACATATGTATTCTTGATATACTGAAATTACTGCCATTATTGGTATCAAACCAATAACGATTCATACAAGCTAAATCTTCTAATCGATAATTGGGCCAAAGAAAAAATTTGAATTTAATGAATTTCTTTGTATATGTATAAAGATGTTTTTCCTTGTTCAAAAATTGTCCACAGTTGTTTATGTTGTTTTGATTACAGAATATTGGATTTCTACCCATAATATTCCAATTCTGAGAATTAAAACAAATGAAAATTCTCAATTCTCTACGACGTCTGGGGGATAGAATATTTTCAGGAACAAGGAAATCATAATAATTTTTGTTATTTTTAGTCATAAGTATATTGCTGTGTTGTGCAATAGATTCATGAAATTTTTTTTTATCAACATATTCTTTTTTTATTATGTATTTTCCATCAGTTTGGCGTTTAGTCTTATCAACCAATGAAATACCTATGGTTTGATATATAATATCTTTTCCATCCCTTTTCATAGATAGACGAATTGGTTCGACAATAAATATGCCTCTTTTTACCAATTCTGTAAGAGTTAGATCTTTCTGAATCAACATTACATCTAGATGCATCTCTCCTCTTTGAATTGAAGATATAGCTATTTCCTTTGGATCTATCAGTCTAAGTAGAAGACAATATACCTTTATATTATTGATCATTCTTTGATTCAAGAGATCATCCCATCTTAATTGAAAAAGAAAATATTTTTTCAAGAAGAAATTGAGTTCTGCTTCTTTCTTGCTCTTAGATTGTTTTTTTTTTCTACTTTTTTTAATGTTTGTTCTTGTATAATCTGTCTCAACATCTTTTTCATTTTGTTTTTGTAAATCTAATACAAGATTTCCTTGACCTTGTTGTTCATTTTTTTTTTTTACATTGATCTTTTTACTTTTACTAATATTTTCATAGAAATGAAAATTAAAAATAAGTAATTTGGTAGGTATGATCCACGGTTTTATTTTATACGCATTAAAAAGTAGTAATAATTCTGGGAAAAACCAAGGTTCTAGATTTGATATGCTACGATAGAATTTTTCTTGATTCATTCCCATCCAATCAAAAAAGGATTTTTTTTTTAATTTTTGATAATTTAGATTTTTCGTATTTTTATGAATCTTGGTGTTGATAGGCGTATTGGCCCGGGTCTCAATATCAATATTATTTCTAATACAGAAATCGGGAATTTTAGAATTTAAAAATAGTCTATCCATATTTTTGTCCGTATCAATGAGAAATCTTTTTTCTAGATAATTATTAATAACTATCCTTATCAATCCATAAAAGGGTTCGGGTTTTAGTGTATTGAAATTAGATGAAATTTTTTTGTTTTCCACTTCTTGTAATTGTAACGTTGATTCATAAATATATGAGTTTTTATTATCCTCAAAATTTATATATTTATATGATAAAATATCATATCCGAAATGTTTTTTCAATTTGTCTTTTTGACTCATCAATGAATTTACTGCATAGTAATTTTCTTTCATGTAATGAATTAATTGGTCTTTTTCTTTTTTATATAAATCCGATTTCGTTGAGTCTTTTTTTTGAATTATACGACATTGGTTGGCCCTATTTTGCCATTTTTTTGGTACTAAATAAGACCACTTAGTCTGAGATAAATTATATTGATAATGACCCCTTAACCACATTTTCCATTTATTCATTCTATACTTATGTATTTTCTTATGCTTTGGTTTGGAACCAAATATTCCTTGTGTTGTACAATAATTCTTTATTATATCTGTAAGAAAAGGATAGGTGTTATGATATTGAAGTACAGATTTCAAAGCATATTTATTAAGTAATTGATTTTGCGAGAATTTGTAAAATATATATGCTTGAGACAAAGAAGATAAGTCCCAATAAATATTAGAATTTTTGTTGCTACTACTAAAATTAGTTTTATAAAAAATATTATAAAACGACTTTTTTATAGTCGAAATAAAGTTCATTATTTTTTGATTTGTCTTTTCAATTCCTTCTTGATTTGTTTTATCATTATAAATGTATTTAGTTAAAATTTTGTCTGTTGATTTAAAACTTGGAATCTTAATGATACATAGTAATAGATTTATGTATATTTTTTCAATGAAAGTTTTATAAAATAATGCGATTTACGTATTAATTGGATATTTTTTCTTTTAAATATTTGCCAAATATCCTTCTGTAATTCCGCTCTTTTATCATCATAAGTTAGAACTATTTTTTTATTGTCTTTTGTGATTCCTTTTATTTGACTCCTAATTGTGATTGTCTTATTAGCAAGATCTTTCATTTTTGTTTCGATGAGTGAATAATTTTCATTTCCGCAATTCAGGAATTGAATTGCAATCGTCGATTCGCGACGAATCTTATTATTTATATTAGAATCTCTTCCATTTTTATTTTTAGTCGGTTCATATATTTTAACCCTACTCGATTTTAATATGGGTTTTACTTTTTCAAGTTCTTTCATTATTAGGTCCATAAATAGAATTATTTTGATGACCCATCTTGTTTTTTTTTTTGAAACTTTTAGAACCCCATTTCCTCTTTCTTTGAAAACTCTTATAACTTCTAAAAGTTTCTTTTTCGCTTTTATCGTTTTTTTTTCGAGTTCTTTAAAAATGGGTTCAAAGAAAGAAGGTCGTTTTCGGGGAGACCCAAAAGGTTGCTTCTCTTCCCCAAACTGTTAAAAAACAAAAGTTATCTTTTTTCTCTTTTTTTTGCCTTTGCTGATCTCCATAATTAAATCGTACCTTAGATCTTTGCCAAGGTTTCAGACAAAAAGGAAATAGAATCTTTATTTGAATACCATCTCTTAACCAATTTTGGGGAAATTCCGTTTCTGATAATTGAACACCATTATAAGTACATTTAACATGCATTTCCCCATTCCATTCCTTCCAATCCTCGTACCATTCGGGGAATTGAAACAATAACATACGACTAATATTTTTAGCTATTATTAATACGGGAAATAGAACATATTTTCTAAGAAAAGATTGAGTTACTAATATTAAACCTCTTATTGCTTGAGTAAATAGAAAGCTATCCCAAGCCTCTGATATTGCTATTCGTTCATTTTCCTCTTCTTTCTCTTTGTTTGTTTTCTCATTTTCTTTTGTATGTTCTTGCTCAAAATAATAAATTTGAGATTCTGAGGTTCTCCCTAACCAATTCCTAATTTTAAATATATCAAAAAACGAAAAAAAAAATGTTTTGTCTATTCGATCCAAAAAAAGTGGAGAATGCGCATTTGCTTGAAATATTTTCAAGATAATTGTTTTACGTCTTTGAGCACGCATAGATCCTTTGATTATACCACGGCGAAAATCCGATTGTTGTGAGTAACGTATCAAAGCCACCTCGTCTTCTTCATCACTAGTATTACTAGTAGTATTATTAGGAGTACTCGAATTAGTACTCTGATCGTTATCAGTATAAATTATTATGCGTTTCCCTTTTCTTGACCGAATTTCGGGATCTTCCGTCGATTCTTCTTCATCTTCTTCTTCCAA
>JASFAW010000010.1:78438511-78456011 GCA_030737815.1 Allium fistulosum
ACATTTGAACATAAAAAGAATAGGTTTTATTCTGATGAGAAATTTTTATCGAATCCTATTGAGAATTCCTTAACCTCAATTGAAAAATTTTATTTTGAACGTGCGCAAGGAATAGATTCAGAAAGTAAAAAAAAATCTTTGAAATTTTTATTCGATATAATTACAACTGATCCAAATGATCTAATAAAAATTAGAAAAAATTCTATTGGAATGGAAGAAATTAGTAAAAAGGTCTCTAGATGGTCATACAAATTAACAGATGATTTGGAAGAAGAAGATGAAGAAGAATCGACGGAAGATCCCGAAATTCGGTCAAGAAAAGGGAAACGCATAATAATTTATACTGATAACGATCAGAGTACTAATTCGAGTACTCCTAATAATACTACTAGTAATACTAGTGATGAAGAAGACGAGGTGGCTTTGATACGTTACTCACAACAATCGGATTTTCGCCGTGGTATAATCAAAGGATCTATGCGTGCTCAAAGACGTAAAACAATTATCTTGAAAATATTTCAAGCAAATGCGCATTCTCCACTTTTTTTGGATCGAATAGACAAAACATTTTTTTTTTCGTTTTTTGATATATTTAAAATTAGGAATTGGTTAGGGAGAACCTCAGAATCTCAAATTTATTATTTTGAGCAAGAACATACAAAAGAAAATGAGAAAACAAACAAAGAGAAAGAAGAGGAAAATGAACGAATAGCAATATCAGAGGCTTGGGATAGCTTTCTATTTACTCAAGCAATAAGAGGTTTAATATTAGTAACTCAATCTTTTCTTAGAAAATATGTTCTATTTCCCGTATTAATAATAGCTAAAAATATTAGTCGTATGTTATTGTTTCAATTCCCCGAATGGTACGAGGATTGGAAGGAATGGAATGGGGAAATGCATGTTAAATGTACTTATAATGGTGTTCAATTATCAGAAACGGAATTTCCCCAAAATTGGTTAAGAGATGGTATTCAAATAAAGATTCTATTTCCTTTTTGTCTGAAACCTTGGCAAAGATCTAAGGTACGATTTAATTATGGAGATCAGCAAAGGCAAAAAAAAGAGAAAAAAGATAACTTTTGTTTTTTAACAGTTTGGGGAAGAGAAGCAGAGCTACCTTTTGGGTCTCCCCGAAAACGACCTTCTTTCTTTGAACCCATTTTTAAAGAACTCGAAAAAAAAACGATAAAAGCGAAAAAGAAACTTTTAGAAGTTATAAGAGTTTTCAAAGAAAGAGGAAATGGGGTTCTAAAAGTTTCAAAAAAAAAAACAAGATGGGTCATCAAAATAATTCTATTTATGGACCTAATAATGAAAGAACTTGAAAAAGTAAAACCCATATTAAAATCGAGTAGGGTTAAAATATATGAACCGACTAAAAATAAAAATGGAAGAGATTCTAATATAAATAATAAGATTCGTCGCGAATCGACGATTGCAATTCAATTCCTGAATTGCGGAAATGAAAATTATTCACTCATCGAAACAAAAATGAAAGATCTTGCTAATAAGACAATCACAATTAGGAGTCAAATAAAAGGAATCACAAAAGACAATAAAAAAATAGTTCTAACTTATGATGATAAAAGAGCGGAATTACAGAAGGATATTTGGCAAATATTTAAAAGAAAAAATATCCAATTAATACGTAAATCGCATTATTTTATAAAATCTTTCATTGAAAAAATATACATAAATCTATTACTATGTATCATTAAGATTCCAAGTTTTAAATCAACAGACAAAATTTTAACTAAATACATTTATAATGATAAAACAAATCAAGAAGGAATTGAAAAGACAAATCAAAAAATAATGAACTTTATTTCGACTATAAAAAAGTCGTTTTATAATATTTTTTATAAAACTAATTTTAGTAGTAGCAACAAAAATTCTAATATTTATTGGGACTTATCTTCTTTGTCTCAAGCATATATATTTTACAAATTCTCGCAAAATCAATTACTTAATAAATATGCTTTGAAATCTGTACTTCAATATCATAACACCTATCCTTTTCTTACAGATATAATAAAGAATTATTGTACAACACAAGGAATATTTGGTTCCAAACCAAAGCATAAGAAAATACATAAGTATAGAATGAATAAATGGAAAATGTGGTTAAGGGGTCATTATCAATATAATTTATCTCAGACTAAGTGGTCTTATTTAGTACCAAAAAAATGGCAAAATAGGGCCAACCAATGTCGTATAATTCAAAAAAAAGACTCAACGAAATCGGATTTATATAAAAAAGAAAAAGACCAATTAATTCATTACATGAAAGAAAATTACTATGCAGTAAATTCATTGATGAGTCAAAAAGACAAATTGAAAAAACATTTCGGATATGATATTTTATCATATAAATATATAAATTTTGAGGATAATAAAAACTCATATATTTATGAATCAACGTTACAATTACAAGAAGTGGAAAACAAAAAAATTTCATCTAATTTCAATACACTAAAACCCGAACCCTTTTATGGATTGATAAGGATAGTTATTAATAATTATCTAGAAAAAAGATTTCTCATTGATACGGACAAAAATATGGATAGACTATTTTTAAATTCTAAAATTCCCGATTTCTGTATTAGAAATAATATTGATATTGAGACCCGGGCCAATACGCCTATCAACACCAAGATTCATAAAAATACGAAAAATCTAAATTATCAAAAATTAAAAAAAAAATCCTTTTTTGATTGGATGGGAATGAATCAAGAAAAATTCTATCGTAGCATATCAAATCTAGAACCTTGGTTTTTCCCAGAATTATTACTACTTTTTAATGCGTATAAAATAAAACCGTGGATCATACCTACCAAATTACTTATTTTTAATTTTCATTTCTATGAAAATATTAGTAAAAGTAAAAAGATCAATGTAAAAAAAAAAAATGAACAACAAGGTCAAGGAAATCTTGTATTAGATTTACAAAAACAAAATGAAAAAGATGTTGAGACAGATTATACAAGAACAAACATTAAAAAAAGTAGAAAAAAAAAACAATCTAAGAGCAAGAAAGAAGCAGAACTCAATTTCTTCTTGAAAAAATATTTTCTTTTTCAATTAAGATGGGATGATCTCTTGAATCAAAGAATGATCAATAATATAAAGGTATATTGTCTTCTACTTAGACTGATAGATCCAAAGGAAATAGCTATATCTTCAATTCAAAGAGGAGAGATGCATCTAGATGTAATGTTGATTCAGAAAGATCTAACTCTTACAGAATTGGTAAAAAGAGGCATATTTATTGTCGAACCAATTCGTCTATCTATGAAAAGGGATGGAAAAGATATTATATATCAAACCATAGGTATTTCATTGGTTGATAAGACTAAACGCCAAACTGATGGAAAATACATAATAAAAAAAGAATATGTTGATAAAAAAAAATTTCATGAATCTATTGCACAACACAGCAATATACTTATGACTAAAAATAACAAAAATTATTATGATTTCCTTGTTCCTGAAAATATTCTATCCCCCAGACGTCGTAGAGAATTGAGAATTTTCATTTGTTTTAATTCTCAGAATTGGAATATTATGGGTAGAAATCCAATATTCTGTAATCAAAACAACATAAACAACTGTGGACAATTTTTGAACAAGGAAAAACATCTTTATACATATACAAAGAAATTCATTAAATTCAAATTTTTTCTTTGGCCCAATTATCGATTAGAAGATTTAGCTTGTATGAATCGTTATTGGTTTGATACCAATAATGGCAGTAATTTCAGTATATCAAGAATACATATGTATCCACGATTCAGAATTCTTTAAATTCTTTAATTATATTAATAGTATATAATAAATATAAATATAACATAGTATATTTCCTCTATATCTTATATCTATTTTTCTTTATCGAAAAAACATTTTCTTTCCTGAATAGGAAAATCTTGAAAAAAAAAATGGATCGTTCCTTTCTATCCAAATCAAATTGAAAATTTAATTTGGATATTGGATAGAAAAAATTCTATATGAAGAAATGAGAAATTTTTTTGTACTAAATTCAAATAACTGCAAATAACACGTATAATAAATATTTTTATTTTTCCTGATCGGTAAAATTCGCGTAAAAGAAAAAAAAGAAAATTTTGTTTTTATGGTCAAAAATTCATTCATCTCGGCTATTCGACAAGAAAAAGAAAAAAACTGTGGATCTGTTGAATTTCAAGTATTTAGTTTCACTGATAAGATACAAAGACTTACTTCACATTTAAAATTACATAAAAAAGATTTTTTATCACAAAGAGGTCTACGAAAAATTCTGGGAAAACGTCAACGGCTGTTGGATTATTTGTCAAAGAAAAATCGAGTACGTTATAAGAAATTGATTAACCAGTTGGGTATTCGGGAGTCAAAAACTCGTTAATTTTAAGTTTAAGATTGGTTTGAATTTTTTCTTTAGTTATTAAATTTTGCATTTTGATCAACTTCATTTTGCTAAATTCATGGAATACTGAATTGAATTAAGGAAGAAAAGTTATGGCTGTACCAGCTACAAGAAAGGATCTCATGATAGTGAATATGGGTCCTCACCACCCATCAATGCATGGTGTTCTTCGACTAATTGTTACTCTCGATGGTGAAGATGTTATTGATTGTGAACCTATATTGGGTTATTTACATAGAGGGATGGAAAAAATAGCGGAAAATCGAACAATTATACAATATTTGCCTTATGTAACACGGTGGGATTATTTAGCCACTATGTTCACAGAAGCAATAACAGTAAATGCACCAGAACGATTAGAAAGCATTCAAGTACCTAAAAGAGCCAGTTACATTAGAATAATTATGCTAGAACTGAGTCGTATAGCTTCTCATTTATTATGGCTTGGACCTTTTATGGCAGATATCGGTGCACAGACTCCCTTTTTCTATATTTTAAGAGAAAGGGAATTGTTATATGATCTATTCGAAGCCGCTACAGGTATGCGAATGATGCATAATTATTTCCGTATTGGGGGGGTTGCTACCGATTTACCTTATGGCTGGATAGAGAAATGTTTGGATTTTTGCGATTATTCTTTAACAGGAATTGTTGAATATCAAAAACTTATTACGCGTAATCCTATTTTTTTGGAACGCGTTGAAGGAGTGGGCATTATTGGTGGAGAGGAGGCAATAAATTGGGGTTTATCAGGACCAATGTTACGGGCTTCTGGAATCCAATGGGATCTTCGTAAAGTTGATAGTTATGAGTGTTACAATAAATTTGATTGGGAAGTCCAATGGCAAAAAGAAGGAGATTCACTAGCTCGTTATTTAGTACGAATCGGTGAAATGAAGGAATCTATAAAAATTATTCAACAGGCTCTAGAAGGAATTCCTGGAGGACCTTATGAGAATTTAGAAGTCCGACGTTTTGATAAAGCAAAAAATTCCGAATGGAATAATTTTGAATATAGATTTATTACTAAAAAACTTTCGCCCAATTTTGAATTGTCGAAGCAAGAACTTTATGTGAGAGTAGAAGCCCCAAAAGGAGAATTAGGAATTTATTTGATAGGAGATAGTAGTGTTTTCCCTTGGAGATGGAAAATTCGTCCACCCGGTTTTATCAATTTGCAAATTCTCCCTCAACTAGTTAAAAGAATGAAATTGGCAGATATCATGACGATATTAGGTAGTATAGATATCATTATGGGAGAAGTTGATCGTTGAAATGATAATTGATATGACAGAAGCGGAAATACAAGCTATAAATTCTTTTTCTAGATCGGAATCTTTAAAAGAAGTCTATGGACTAATTTGGATCTTTGTTCTTATTTTCACCCTTATATTGGGAATAACAATAGGGGTACTAGTAATTGTGTGGTTAGAAAGAGAAATATCTGCAGCAATACAACAACGCATTGGGCCTGAATATGCCGGTCCATTGGGAATTCTTCAAGCTATAGCAGATGGAACCAAATTAGTTTTTAAAGAAGATCTTCTCCCATCTAGAGGAGATATTCGTTTGTTCAGCGCGGGACCGTCTATAGCGGTCATATCTGTTCTACTAAGTTATTTAGTAATTCCTTTTGGATATCACCTTGTTTTGGCCGATCTTAGTATAGGCGTTTTTTTATGGATCTCCATTTCAAGTATTGCCCCTATTGGACTTCTTATGTCAGGATATGGGTCGAATAATAAATATTCCTTTTCAGGTGGTCTACGGGCTGCTGCTCAATCTATCAGTTATGAAATACCATTAACTCTATGTGTGTTATCAATATCTCTACGTGTGATTCGGCAGAACATTATTATTTTCCCTCTTTTCTAGAACTAGAAATAGAATAAAGAAATTTAATATATTATATTCAATGGATATTTTCTTTTTTATTTATTATTAGGGTTGATGAATTAAGCTAGATAGTTAGATGAGTAAAAGCAAACTGCTTATAAATTTGCAGTAAGAGGATTAAATCTCATTCCCTATGTACGAGAATAGAAACATAAGCAGTATAAACTGTTTACCCCAAGGTTAAGATTCTTTGACCAATTATCATATCTTGAAGCGGGTACAAAAGATCACCCGTATGGGGTTTCTACTACTGTCTTGTATTTATTACCATACTGGAGATCAATAAAAAATCAGTGGACAGTTAGGAACACCAAGGTACACAAAAGATTAGTAATGGAGATAATTTAAGATAAAAAAAAGGATTTTTTTACATAAAGCTTTGGATAAAACGAATCATAATGAGGACTTTAAGTTGGTAGAAATGACCAAGTAGTACTTCTCCACGATTCCGATCTCGAGTATGCTCCTATTCACTGATTAAAGAAATGACTATAAAAAACGAATTAATCCTTTATTTTTTTTTTCAGAGTACCTCCTCTCCTCTGAGAAAGAAGAATAGGACAGGAGCAAAAGAAATAGAATGCAAAATATTGAATGGGAAAAATGAAATAAAAAAATACGATACAGGATATTTATTTCTTATTTCTTTTCCCCATTCAATATTCATATCTACTATATACATACATGGAATTCTTAATCATAAATTTGGAATTAATGATCAATTCTTTCTAACTAATTCTTTCTTTAGAGTTATTGATAAAACCTAATTTATTGATATAACGAGTATTTTATTTAAGGATTAAGTTATTACCGAATAAAGAGAAATTGTAATTTTAATGGAAAAGATCAATTCGGAAGCGCTTTTTTATTCTAGCAGACGGAATTTCGTTGGTCTAATTTTGGACTTCCCGGTATTAGAATTAGAATCTAAAAATTACAATAATACCAAACAAGTACTTACATTTATTTGTGACCATAGAGGAGCCGTATGAAGCTGAGGTCTCATGTACGGTTTTGAAATAGCGATATGAACAGTAATGTTATTATCGACTATGATTATCTAACAGTTCAAGTACAGTTGATATAGTTGAGTCACAGTCAAAATATGGTTTTTGGGGGTGGAATCTGTGGCGTCAGCCTATAGGGTTTGTTGTTTTTCTAATTTCTTCCCTAGCAGAATGTGAGAGATTACCTTTTGATTTACCAGAAGCAGAGGAGGAATTAGTAGCAGGTTATCAAACAGAATATTCGGGTATTAAATATGCTCTATTTTACCTTGCTTCTTACCTAAATTTATTAGTTTCTTCATTATTTATAACAGTTCTTTACTTAGGCGGGTGGAATTTCTCTATTCCGTATATCTATTCCTGAATTTTTCGGATTAAATAAAATGACAGGAGTTTTTGGAATAACAATTGGTATATTTATTACATTAGCTAAAGCTTATTTGTTTTTGTTCATTCCTATCACAGCAAGATGGACTTTACCTAGACTGAGAATGGACCAACTTTTAAATTTTGGATGGAAATTCCTTTTACCTATTTCTCTGGGTAATCTATTATTGACAACTTCTTCCCAACTTATTTACCTATAAAGAATAGAATAAGATAACGATATTCTCCATTCATAACTGATCTTAAACAAGAGAAAGAAACATCAAATTATTCACGGAGATCTACAATATGTTCCCTATGGTGACCGGGTTCATAAATTTTGGTCAACAAACAATACGGGCGGCAAGGTACATTGGTCAAAGTTTCATAATTACCCTATCCCATACAAATCGTTTACCTGTAACTATTCAATATCCTTATGAAAAATCGATCACATCAGAACGTTTCCGCGGTCGAATTCATTTTGAATTTGATAAATGTATTGCTTGTGAGGTATGTGTTCGTGTATGTCCCATAGATCTACCCGTTGTTGATTGGAGGTTTAAAAGAGAGATTAAAAAGAAACAATTGTTTAATTATAGTATTGATTTTGGAGTCTGTATATTTTGTGGTAATTGTGTCGAGTATTGTCCAACAAACTGTTTATCGATGACTGAAGAATATGAACTTTCAACTTATGATCGTCACGAATTAAATTATAATCAAATTGCATTAGGTCGGTTACCAATGTCAGTAATTGGAGATTACACAATTCAAACAATTATGAATTCCAGTCAAATCAAAATGGATAAAGATAAACCCCTTGATTCAAGAACGATTACTGATTACTAATATTTTTTTATATAAAGATAAACAGAAACAAGTCTTCTTTTTTTTTATGAGAACCTAATAAACTTATCTTATTAACTATTGATTATTGAGAATCACTCTTTAATTTAAACTGTGAATATGTGTTTTCTTAATTATTTTAAAATATTAAAAAATTATAATTTCTAAAAGAAAAAAGAAAAGATTGGCCGATAATTTTAATATTTAATAACTTTATCTATATCCACAGTAATCCATCCATATTAAGATTTAATTGCATTAAAAACTCATCATATAGAAGAAAAAAAAAATAAGGGGAACACCCCTCTCTTTCCTGGACTATTTAGTAAGGTCATGAAACATTTTGACTGATTTTTCTCTTATACATAATGGATTTACCTGGACCAATACATGATATACTTGTAGTATTTCTGGGATCATTTCTTATATTAGGAGGTCTAGGAGTAGTATTGTTTACTAATCCAATTTATTCCGCCTTTTCGTTGGGATCGGTTCTTGTTTGTATATCCTTATTCTATATTTCATCAAACTCCTTTTTTGTAGCTGCCGCCCAGCTTCTTATTTATGTGGGAGCCATAAATGTCTTAATCATATTTGCTGTTATGTTCGTGAATGGTTCAGAATATTCTAACGACTCCTATCTTTGGACTATTGGAGATGGAGTCACTTCACTGGTTTGTATAAGTATTCTTTTTTCACTAATTTCTACTATCGCAGATACGTCATGGTACGGAATTATTTGGACTACAAGATCAAATCAGATTATAGAGCAAGACTTTATAAACAACGTTCAACAAATTGGAATTCATTTATCAACAGATTTTTATCTTCCGTTTGAACTAATTTCTATAATTCTTTTAGTTTCTTTGATAGGCGCAATTACTATGGCTCGTCAATAATAAATAGTTTAGTTAGAATTAAAAAAAATTTTAGTTTAATCTACTATCAATATTCCCTTTTTTATGTAATCGCTCGATTCTAGTCAATCAACTTGGTTGAATTTTTGTTCATATTGAAACGAATCGAGGTTGATCAGGAGTTAGTCAATGATGTTCGAACATGTACTTTTTTTGAGTGTCTATTTATTTGCAATCGGTATCTATGGATTGATCACAAGTCGAAACATGGTTAGAGCACTTATGTGTCTTGAACTTATACTAAATTCGGTTAATATTAATCTCGTACTATTTTCTGATATATTTGATAGTCGCCAATTAAAAGGCGAGATTTTCTCAATCTTTATTATAGCGATTGCAGCGGCGGAAGCTGCTATTGGGCTAGCTATTGTTTCGTCGATCTATCGTAACAGAAAATCAACTCGTATTAATCAATCAAGTTTGTTGAAAAATTAACCATAACTATAATATAAATACATATAAGAATATATATATATATAGAAATTGTAGAAAAAACTTTCTATAAAATATCATTTCAGTGTCTTTTACATATTTATTTACAAATAATACTAATATGTATAGTAATATTTCAATATATATTTAGATTGAAATATTGACGATCCATTAGTCAACGTGAAGTTGCACGTGTGATTCATGCGACTCATATGATCATGGTTGTTGAAAGATAAATCAAAGTCTCTTGGTCCCTTCTGATGAACAGATTTATAAAAATTTTGATTCTTAAGATTTTTTTTGATAAATCATTGATTCATCTGGTTTCTATATATAAAGAAAATATAAATATATAATAAATTATATAATTATAAATTTATTATTATTATTTTTTTTTTTACTTTACCAGAACCAGATCGAAAATTTTTTATGTTCAAAACTGGAATTTATAGACCCAATGTCACATTCAGTAAAAATTTATGATACATGTATAGGGTGCACTCAATGTGTACGAGCCTGCCCCACAGATGTATTGGAAATGATACCTTGGGACGGATGTAAAGCTAAGCAAATTGCTTCCGCGCCAAGAACGGAAGACTGTGTAGGTTGTAAAAGATGTGAATCTGCCTGTCCAACAGATTTTTTGAGTGTCCGTGTTTATTTATGGCATGAAACAACTCGCAGCATGGGTCTATCTTATTGATACGTTATAATAAATTCCACTTGAATCATTTGATTCCTTTTTACCGATAAAAGCCCGTGCTCAAAAGAATATATTTTCTTGAGCACGGGCTTTTTGGTCAAAACGCATCTTGTCTTTATCACGAGTTATTTCCCTTGGTTAACAATACTTGTAGTTTTGCCAATATTCGCGGGTTCCTCAATTTTATTTCTCCCTCATAAAGGGAATAAGATATTTAGATGGTATACTATATGTATTTGTTTATTAGAACTCCTTATAACAACCTATGTCTTCTGTTATCATTTCCAATTGGACGATCCATTAATTCAATTAGAAGAGGATGCTAAATGGATAAATGTTTTCAATTTTCACTGGAGACTGGGAATCGACGGACTTTCCATAGGACCTATTTTACTAACAGGATTTATCACTACTTTAGCTACTTTAGCAGCTTGGCCTGTTACTCGAAATTCGCGATTGTTCTATTTCCTGATGTTAGCAATGTACAGTGGTCAAATAGGATTATTTTCTTCTAGAGATCTTTTACTTTTTTTTATCATGTGGGAGTTAGAATTAATTCCTGTTTACTTACTTTTATCTATGTGGGGAGGAAAGAAACGTTTGTACTCGGCTACAAAGTTTATTTTGTACACTGCGGGGGGTTCCATTTTTCTCTTAATAGGAGTTCTAAGTATGGGTTTATATGGTTCCAATGAACCGACATTGGATTTTGACAGATTAGCTAATCAGTCATATCCTGTGACATTAGAAATAATATTCTATTTGGGCTTCCTTATTGCTTATGCTGTCAAATCACCGATTATACCCCTACATACATGGTTACCAGATACCCATGGAGAAGCACATTACAGTACATGTATGCTTCTAGCGGGAATCTTATTAAAAATGGGAGCATATGGATTGATTCGTATCAATATGGAATTATTACCACATGCTCACTCTATATTTTCTCCCTGGTTAGTGATAGTGGGGGCAATCCAAATAGTTTATGCAGCTTCAACCTCGCTTGGTCAACGCAATCAAAAAAAAAGAATAGCCTATTCTTCTGTATCACACATGGGTTTCACAATTATAGGAATTAGTTCTATAACCGACATGGGACTCAACGGAGCCATTTTACAAATACTCTCTCATGGATTTATTGGCGCTGCACTTTTTTTCTTGGTAGGAATGAGTTGTGATAGAATACGTCTTGTTTATCTCGACGAAATGGGGGGAATATCTATTCCAATGCCAAAAATATTTACCATGTTTAGTAGTTTCTCGATGGCTTCTCTTGCATTGCCGGGAATGAGTGGTTTTGTTGCGGAATTAGTAGTATTTTTTGGACTAATTACCAGTCCAAAATATCTTTTAATGCCAAAAATATTAATTACCCTTGTAATGGCAATTGGAATGATATTAACTCCTATTTATTTGTTATCTATGTTACGGCAAATGTTCTATGGATACAATTTTTTCAATGTTCTAAACTCAAATCTCGTGGATTCTGGACCACGAGAACTATTTGTTTCAATCTGTATCCTTTTACCCGTAATAGGAATTGGTATTTATCCCGATTTCGTTCTTTCTTTATCAGTTGACAAGATACAAGCTATCCTATCTAATTATTTTCATAGATAGTTTTTTTTTCTTAATGAGATAGAAAGTCTTATAATTGAAAATTATAATATTTTTGAAACTATTCGCTGTACAACGAAAAAAAAATAATAAAGTGAATTAGAAAGATGTATCCCAAGTTTTTAAGAACTGTTTGAATTAAGATTCAAACAGTTCTTAAAAACTCACACAAATTTTCGTTATATATGTCTTACTTATTCCGCATGGAATTTCTACAATTTAATTAGATTTTATGTGAATGAACCATAACTATGTAGACCTATTCCTAATAGATTGATCCCAAAATAGCATATCCAAATTATAAGAAATCCTATAGAAGCTACAAGTGCCGAATTCGTACCGTGCAAACTTTGATTTGTTCTAGTATGTGAATAAATCGCGAATATGGTCCAAGTAATAAATGCCCAAGTTTCCTTGGGGTCCCAATTCCAATAAGACCCCCATGCTTCGTTAGCCCATACTGCTCCAGAAAGAATACCTATGGTTAAAAAGATAAACCCTAAACTAATAACACGATAACTCCAATAATCCAAACGCTGAATTAATTGATATTTATAATAATTTGGAAATGAAAGAAAAGAAGTGCTTTTAACAACACTTCTTTTTTCGTTCAAGTATTCAATCTTCCCAAAGAAAAATGACTTAATTAATATTAATAAATTTTTGCTTCTAAAAAAAATATCGATGTTTTTTCGAAATGTAATGACTAAAAAAGCGACTGATAATAACGAACCACATAAAAGAGCCGCATAGCTCAATAACATCATACTTACATGCATCATTAACCACTGAGATTGTAGAGCAGGTACTAATATTGCTGATTGATGCATTTTACTTGAAAGACCAGATGTAGCGAAACCTTGAGTAAAAATGGCACTTGGCGCGGTTATTGTGCTTAAATCATTTTTATGATTCCATAGCTTGGAAACCATATGAATAATGGAAAAACTCCAGGAAAGGAAGATCAATGACTCGTATAAATTACTTAATGGAAAATGTCTCGAAGAAATCCAACGAATAACTAATAATCCTGTTAGAGAAAAAAAAGTAGCTAACATTCCTTTTTCCGACGAATGGCGTAATCCGATGATTTCGTGAACTGATAGAATCATCAAATGAATCGCAATCACAATTGAAACGATCGAAAAAGAGAGATGAGTTAATATATGTTCTAAAGTAGCAAATATCATACATAAAAAGGGTCTCATTACAGAATTGAAATAGGGAATTAAATACATTATAAGATCCATTCTATCTCTTTTAGAGTATGCCGCTACTCGGACTCGAACCGAGATGCTCTAGCACTGCTTCCTAAGAGCAGCGTGTCTACCAATTTCACCATAGCGGCTTACTTGAAATAATAATAGTCAATTCATGTTGAATCGTCTAGATGTAGATTCTAAAATCCGATATAGTTATCCTTTAGGAAATGGATGAATAAGGGTTCTTTTAAACTCTTTTGTTTAAACTAAAGTATTCTTTTCATTTTTAATAACACTTAGAAAACTTAGAAAGATCTTTTTTATCAAAAAATAAATATAAATTAAATAAATAGGATGATTTTATACATATCAAGATATAATTACTAAATTTAATAAACGAAATTAGAAATTAAAAGACTCGTTTTCTAAAAATCTTGTTTTTAGTCTACTTTTTAATGTATTTAGTGTATTAGTGTATTAATATTTGTTGTTTGTTATGTACATAATTTAAATATAGAATAATACTTAGTAAACAAAACAAATTTCATTTGATCTTGAGATAGACATATAATAAAACAGTTTTAATATTCATTATAATTACATTTTATTTCTTTTCCATTAGGAAAAGAAATAAAATAATACTTAGAACCAAACTAGCAGCTATTTTATGTCGAATATTAACTTATCTGTCTGCTAGTTCTAACTAATCTTGAGGAGGTAAATAAATACATAAGTTAATGAAAAATTTGCATATTCTATATATAGAAAAGTTCTTTAAATCACGGAATTCAAATTATTCCAAGATTTTCTTATTTGTTTGCCGAACAAAAAAACTTTTTGAATTTCCCGTAGAAACTGACTTTGCTAAAGAAAAGGCTTTTAGTGCAACTAAATTTCCCTTTTTCTTCCAAATATTTCTACGAATACGTTTTTTTGATATAGAAGTACGTTTTTTTGGAACTGCCATAAAAAAAAGAGTTCTTCCTTTTTATTGTTGTATGTGAAAGACATGTATTGATCAATATGGATTGTTTTTTTTTTTTAGTTTTAGACATTTTTTATATTATATTTAATTTTGTCGATAATCTTTTTTTTTTTTTATACAAATATATTGTTTATATATACATGTGTGTTACATATATAATAAACTAGTAAAAAATAGAAGAAAAGAAAGAAAAATTTTAAAAGGAATTTTCTAGTAGTTAATATGTTAAACAAGACATTCCGTTAGCTAAGAAAAGGAACTTTCATTTTACGTTTTTTTTTTATGCAGTTCTAGAATAGAATATAAGAAGTAAGGATTTTTATAAGATTTCTGATATTTTCTTATCTTATTGGATTTCAATCCAATCAATCAATTTCATAAAAAATAGAAATTAGGTAATTTTTTAAAAATTACTAGAAGAATTAGTTGATTTATTGATGCAAACTATATATCCATATCCATATTCTACTGATATTGGTATAGTTATTTTTGCTTACTTTTCTTACTTTTTCTTTGCTTACTATAGTATATGATATGGTTATATATTACTAGAATACAATTCTAGTCTAGTGGCAAAATTTTTTTTAATATAATATTCTCCTTCTCTTTTTTTATAAAAAAATATTTTTCTACTTCAAAAATGAATATTTTAGTTAAAAAATTAATAACTAAAAAATGACTCTATATCGAGCTATTTGGACAAAGCATTTAAGCAACAATTTATAACTTTTTCAAATTTTTGAAATATCTGAAAAAAGTAAGAAAAATGTAAAATAAGAATATTTAAGGTTTCATATCTTTTTTTTTTTCATTTTTTTATTGTTTTCTTCAAAAGCAATAAAAATTGGTGAATCGGAAACAATTATAAGAAAAAAACGAAAATTTGTGTTTTTTATGGAACATACATATAAATATGCATGGATAATATCCTTTCTTCCATTTCCTATTACTATGTTAATAGGATTTGGACTTCTACTTATTCCTGCAGCAACAAAAAATATTCGACGTATGTGGGCTTTCCCGAGTGTTTTGATGCTAACTATAGCTATGGTATTTTCTGTTAATCTTTCTATTCAGCAAATAAACGGAAATTTTATCTATCAATATCTATGGTCTTGGACTGTCAATAATGATTTTTCTTTAGAGTTCGGACACTTGATTGATCCGCTTACTTCTATTATGCCAATATTAATTACTACTGTTGGAATCATGGTTCTTATTTATAGTGATAATTATATGTCTCATGATCGAGGATATTTGAGATTTTTTGCTTATATGAGTTTTTTCAATACTTCTATGTTGGGATTAGTTACTAGTTCTAATTTAATACAAATTTATATTTTTTGGGAACTTGTAGGAATGTGTTCCTATTTATTAATAGGTTTTTGGTTCACACGACCAATTGCAGCAAGTGCTTGTCAAAAAGCTTTTGTAACCAATCGTATAGGGGATTTTGGTTTATTATTAGGAATTTTAGGATTTTATTGGATAACGGGCAGTTTAGAATTTCGAGATTTGTTCGAAATAGTTACTAAATTAATTCATAATAATGGAGTAAATTCTTTATTTATTACTCTTTGTGCTTCTTTTTTATTCCTCGGCGCAGTTGCTAAATCTGCACAATTTCCCCTTCACATATGGTTACCTGATGCTATGGAAGGACCCACTCCCATTTCGGCTCTTATACATGCTGCTACTATGGTAGCAGCAGGAATTTTTCTTGTAGCTCGTCTTCTTCCTCTTTTCATAGTCATACCTTACATAATGAATCTTATTTCCTTAATAGGTGTAATAACAGTATTATTAGGAGCTACTTTGGCTCTTGCTCAAAGAGATATTAAAAGAAGTTTAGCTTATTCTACCATGTCTCAATTGGGTTATATTATATTAGCTCTGGGTATAGGTTCTTATAGGGCTGCTTTATTCCATTTGATCACTCATGCCTATTCGAAAGCTTTATTGTTTTTAGGATCTGGATCCATTATTCATTCAATGGAATCCATTGTTGGATTTTCACCAGATAAAAGTCAAAATATGGTTCTTATGGGAGGGTTAACAAAATATATTCCAATTACAAGAATTACTTTTTTATTAGGTACACTTTCTCTTTGTGGTATTCCACCTCTTGCTTGTTTTTGGTCGAAAGACGAAATTCTTAATGATAGTTGGTTGTATTCACCAATTTTCGCAATAATCGTTTCATTTACAGCAGGATTCACTGCATTTTATATGTTTCGAATGTATTTACTTACCTTTGATGGACATTTACGTATTCATTTTCAAAATTACAGTAGCGCTAAAAATAGTTCTTTCTATTCAATATCTTTATGGGGAAAAGAAGTACCCCAAGCAATAAAAAAAAAATTACTGTTTTCAACAATGAATACTAAGGTTTCTTTTTTTTCAAAAAATACATATCAAATTGAAAATTTTTTTCAAAATAGAGTACGATACTTTAGTACTTACTTTAGAAATAAATATACTTACACCTATCCTCACGAGTCGGACAATACTATGTTATTTCCCATGCTTATATTGGTATTATTTACTTTATTGATTGGATCAATCGGAATTGATTTTGGTGGACTAGATCCTGATCTATTGTCAAAGTGGTTAACTCCATCTACAAAATTTTTCCATCAAAATGAGCCTTCGGATTTTTATGATTTTTTAAAAAATGCAGTTTTTTCAGTAAGTATAGCCTTTTTTGGATTATTTATAGCATCCATTTTATATGGATCCGTTTATTCATCTCTACAGAATTTGAGTTTAGTCAATTCATTTGTGAAGAAGAGCCGCACGATAATTTTATTCGACCTAATAAAAAATGTGATATATAACTGGTCATATAATCGTGGTTATATAGATATTTTTTATACTAAGATTTTTACTGGAAATGTAAGAGAATTAGCTAAACTAGTTCAGTTTTTTGATAGATATATAATTGATGGAATGATAAATGGGATTGGTGTTATTAGTTTCTTTATAGGTGAAGGGATTAAATATATGGGAGGTGGGCGAATTTCTTCTTATCTATTCTTGTATTTTTCTTTTGTATTCATTTTTTTATTACTTTTTTTATTTATATAAAATAAAAAGA
>JASFAW010000010.1:78470066-78477566 GCA_030737815.1 Allium fistulosum
CCGGAAACTCGGGTTCAAATACCCATGGGTTTTTTGTTTGCTTACTGGCTTCATATAATTCGGAAAACACTAGTTTTCTCGAAGCCTCTTGCTCGTATCTCTCATCAAAAGGTGCTATTCTATAATGTCTCTTTAGTATATCCCCTGCTAACCCGAGCGAACATTCAAATATCTGTCCTACATTCATTCGTGAGGGTACTCCTAATGGATTGAAGACCATATCAACAGGTGTTCCATCTTGCAAGTAGGGCATATCTTGTCTAGACAAAATTTTAGAAATGATACCTTTATTCCCATGTCTTCCAGCTACTTTATCACCCACTTTGATTTCACGTTTCTGTAAAATATATACACGAATCTTTTCTGGATTATAGCTGGAACCCGTCTTTTTCTGGATCCATCTCACATCAATAACTCGACCTCTTCCGCCTATAGGTAGTTTTAGAGAAGTTTCTTTTGAAGTGGATACCTGAATGCCAAGTATGGCTCGTAATAATCTATCCTCGGGGGCATACGAGGATTCGTTCGCTGTCTGAGGTGTTAATTTACCTATTAAAATATCGCCGGTTTCTATCCAAGATCCCAGCATTACAATTCCATTTCTGTCTAAATTTCGGAGTAAATGAGCCTCTAAATGGGGTATTTCCTTAGTAATTCTTTCGGGACCTTGACTTGTCACATGAGTCTGAATTTCATATTTCCGTATGTTAAAAGAAGTATAAATATCTTCACACACTAGCCGTTCGCTAATTAGTACTGCGTCTTCAAAATTGTAACCTTCCCATGGCATATAAGCGACTAATACGTTTTTTCCTAAAGCGAGTTCCCCACCAACTGTAGCCGCCCCGTCTGCTAAAATTTGCCCCTTTTTTATACATTTACCCTGCTGAACCTGAGGTTTTTGATGCATACAAGTATTTTTGTTGGAACGTTGATACATAATTAATGGAATGCTTATAGTGTCCCCATTACTTGATAAAATGATCTTGTGAGTATCAGTATAAATGATCTTTCCTTCGCGTTCAGCTATAACAGACACCCCCGAATCTAGAGCCGTTTGGCGTTCCAGCCCAGTTCCAACAATGCACTTCTCGGATCGAGAAAGAGGAACTGCTTGGCGCTGCATATTAGAACTCATTAAAGCCCGATTCGCATCATTATGCTCAATAAACGGAATGAGGGAAGCTCCAATAGAAAAATATTGGAAAGGAAAAATACTTCTAAAACGAATCTGTTCCCATGCAATAGTCAAAAATTCTTGACGGTATCGAGCCGGAACAACTTGTTCCTCTTGAACACCCCGATTCAGGGCCAAAGAATTTCCTGCAGCTACCATATAATATTCATCTCTATTTGGTGATAAATAAATTATCTGTGCCTCTTTTGATCTCTCAGACATTTCATAAAGCGGACTCTCTATAGATCCCCAAGGACCAATCCTCACATGAATAGCTAAAGATCCAATAAGTCCAACATTGATTCCTTCAGACGTGTCAATTGGGCAAATACGCCCATAGTGGCTCGGGTGGATATCTCGTATCCGAAAGCTAGCAGTTCGTCCCGTCAATCCTCCAGGACCCAAATAACTCAATTTTCGCCCATGAACAATTTGTGTCAATGGATTAGTTCGATCCAAAACTTGAGATAAAGGGTGTAGGCCAAAAAAGGATTCATAAGTGGTTGTTAATGAAGTTGAAGTTACCAAATTTTGAGGAGTCGGTATCAATTTATGTCGGATTGCTCCACATATAGTTCCTCGAATCGAATTTTCTAAACGAACAAGAGCCAATCCGAATTGATCTTGTAACAGATCTGCTACAGAACGAGAATACGTTTATTTTTTAAGTGATTCATATCGTCAAATGTACCCATTCCAAATTTAATTCCGATCAAATGATCCGCAGCAGCCAATAGATCTCGTGGTAACAAAAAATGTATTGTTCTGAGGTATATCAAGATTCAGTCTCCGGTTCATATTTCGTCGACCAATCCTTCCTAATTCACATTTTTGTTGAAAAAATTTCTTTTGTAATTCCTTACATAAGGACTCAGAAAATACCGGATCCCCACCGACACAAGCAAATTGTTGATAAAACTCCAAAATGGCATTTTCTTTGATCCAATCTTTTTTTCTCCTTATCATTCGAGAAAGACAAGAAAATTTCAGGGTAACAAACATTATCTAGAATTTCTCTTAGATTTGAACCCATAGCTGATGATAAAACTAAATAGATATTTTTTGTTTCCTACTTACACGTGCCCATATCCTTGTTCTTCTATCAATTTCTAATTCCGATCTTCCTCCCCAATCTGATATTATAGTGCTGTATAAACAGCATTTCCGTTATGATCCAATTCTGAACGATAGTAAATACCGGGACTTTGCAATATTTGATTGATCACAATTCTGTATATTCCATTTACTATAGAGGTTCCCAGGGAATTCATTAGAGGAATGTTTCCAATAAAAACAGTTTGTTGTTGCATATCCCTACCGGTTTTCCAAATTACTCCCGCAGGGACATATAATTCAGAAGAATATGTGAGTGATTCATACACAGCATCTCTTTCCTTTATCAGGGGCTCCACCAATTGATACCTTTCCACAAATAATTGAAATTCCATTTCTTGATCTCTATCTTCAATTTTTGGAAACTTATGAAATTCTTCCGTTAAACCCTGATTAATGAACCTACAAAAT
Source organism: Allium fistulosum (assembly GCA_030737815.1). Taxonomy (NCBI): domain Eukaryota; kingdom Viridiplantae; phylum Streptophyta; class Magnoliopsida; order Asparagales; family Amaryllidaceae; genus Allium; species Allium fistulosum. The sequence continues at coordinate 78,472,768 of JASFAW010000010.1, forward strand.
CCCTCAAATTGTATCTGACTAAATCCAGGTATTGTGGACATTCCCTCATTTCCATTCCGAAGCATCTTAATCTTAAGTTTCCTATTTTTTTTTATTGGAAAAATTCAATTATTGATTCACTATTCATCGACCCATATGGATCGACTTAGCAATAATAGAATGTATATTCTGTTTACCTGAATCACATAAAATTTTAGTCAACTCCATATATCTATTTCAAACGTATGAACGGAGATGGAACGGCGGAATAAAGAACATTTTGGGCGCAGGTTCAAATTTTCGACGGGTTAAATTGAAAAAATATTTCTGGAAAAAAATTCTGTTACTTACACTTATGGAGCCTTGTTCAAAATTGGTCCAACTTCTACCTAACGTATTAGTATGATATTACGACCCGACGGGATACCACAAAAAGGAATGATTGAGATTGAATCTCCTCTTTATATCTATATAAATGAAATAAAGACAGAATAATCAGAAGTAGTATAGAGTTTTCCCTTTTTTAACACAAAAAATAGAATTTAATGTTCCAAAAAGAATTGGCGGATTTTTTTTGGTAGGGAGGGAAATTTATAGAATACGCTTGAATTGTGTAACTTAATATAAATATACTAAAAAAAAATATATTGTATTTATTAAGTACATGTTGATACGGCTATCTATCCATATATCACATCCTTTCTTGCAATTTCTGGAGCAACATTAACATGGATCACACTCCACCAAAATTCGTATTTTATATTCAATATTTCAATCTATTTATTCAATGAAAAATTGAAACATGAGAATTCTCTCTAGGGATATGCACATAAGAGAGAGACCCGTCTCGGTATCTGGGTAACAATTTGTGTTTTGGGGTTTACATATACACATATATGTTGTTATAATTGAAATAGAAAAGTATTTTTTATTGAAAAAAAAAAAATGAGATTAGTCATAAATCGGTCATAAATCAATTTTCTTTTTCCATTCAAGGAAATACAATTTTATCTCCGATAAAAATTGAGGAACCATTCACTAATTTCAATTTAAAGACTAATTTAAAGTAAATTGTTAATGGTTCCAATTTGCCCTGAATTTTGCAGTCTGTCGCCAGAATTTGACTCTTAATAGAAAAGAAACGAGAAGGGAAATTATTAACTGATGTATATTTTGAGATATAATAAATCGAAGAAAATAATAGAAACCAGAAAAAAAAAGAATGTGTTTTTGAGGATTAAGTACAACGGGATTCAAGATAAAAAAAAGAGTTAGTAGTAGAAATAGAATATGGCTAATATTTTTATCCATTTTATTTTGGATCGAATTTGGCGGCATGGCCAAGTGGTAAGGCGGGGGACTGCAAATCCTTTATCCCCAGTTCAAATCCGGGTGTCGCCTGATCAACCAAAGATTTTTTATTTCTTATTCTGCCGATCTAATTCGATGAATTATTGCTCCGCAAGAAGTGGAGGCGTGGACGTGTCAATACTTGATTTTTATAAACTATAGCATAGGTTTTAGAAAAGACTGTAACTTTTTTTCTTAAAATCTTAGTCTAGCCCAAATCAAATCGGCAGTAATAGGGATGAAGCAAAAACCTCAATTATTAATTTAATCATTGGTAATGATTGATTCTCACCATTTATTTCAAATTTTTTTGAAATAAATGGTGAGAATCAATTCCAGAATGGAATTAAGAACTAAGATCGGAAATCTTGATATACAAAGATTCCTAAGAGGCACCCCATTTTTACTACTAGAATAAAAGATTATATAAAAGACTAGCATATCAAAATCTCTTAAACAATTTTTAATTTTAAGTAGCGTCTCATGATTCTGTTGGGTATTAAATTAGATTGGATACAATGATGGGAAATAAATTTAGGGCTTGTAGAAAGGCACGAAGATACTTTGTATTTAAACTCACGAAAGGCTATGAGTGCTCAGACATAGAATCAGAATAGTTGGTCGACTTTTATAATATAGAGTAAAGGTAAAAATTGAAAAAAAAAAGAATATATGTATGTAGTAATAGTGGCAGTGGGTTCTACCGATTCTTTCATAGAAAGACAGTAAGCTTAGATCAAATAGAAAATAGAGGTATCTGATATATAGTTGTGTATAGAAAAGGCGCGTGTATCATCTTGTACTTAATACTTCCTGATTCTACCGGAAATCTTAAAATATTGAAACTTGTTGCAAATGTATTCATTGAATTGATTTGGTTCATCAATAGTCTTAAGTCAGAATCCTATTTTGACTCTGTGCCATTGATTCCACTATGATTATTAAATAATAATCGAATAATTCTTTCATAGAAATAAGGGACATAATTCACATGGATATAGTAAGTCTTGCTTGGGCTGCTTTAATGGTCGTCTTTACATTTTCTCTTTCACTTGTAGTATGGGGAAGGAGTGGACTCTAGTGCTGTGGACACTACAAATACTAAATTGAGTAATCGATTGCTCAATCCAACTGTATCAATTCTTTATTAATCGTTTTGCGAAGCCTTGCCTTAAAAAAAAGTATTCAAAATTGTACTGGAATAGAGTAATAAATCATTATCATAATTGTATTTTGCAACTCAAATCTACGCATAATAGAAGATTCTTTCCAACCGAATTTTGACTAATTTGACTAAATAGTCTATATTTTTTTTCTTTTAGAAAAAAAAAATTCTGTTATTATGACATTATATATTTTCTTTCCACTGTAAGCGAAACGATTAGTGATTGTCCAAAGAGGTCCTACACATAATAAAATTAGATCTTTCTTCCGTTAGGCTATTTACATATCACACATTTCACATTTGTTTTAAACTTCTAGAAATTATACTTTTTTGACCCATCTCATGTTTTGTTTAAACATGAAAAACGGCCAGGTTTACTCTAACCCCTTTTCCAAATCCGAAGAAGTTATCATATAACTACGCGGATCATCCATTAATTGTTCAATCAATGACTTCTTGAGATGAAAAAAAAGAAATAGAATTAAAGTTTTATCTTATCTATATGTACATCTACTATATACATATTGTAATTTTATCTATATGAAGTCTATATTAATATTAGTATACAATACTAGCTAGTGTGATAGAAAGAACTATGTATTATAGTTCTTTCTATCACACTAGCTTAGATACTTAATAAGCTACTTCTGTTCTGATTCCAGCTCAGCGCAATCATTTCATTTAAGACTTAGAGTTTGAATTCTTTTCTTTCATTTCTTGAATCATTGAATTGAATTGAACTGCTAAGAACTGAGAATTAAAGTTTCATTCAAATTAATCATTTTGGCTAACTGTTTTTACATAGATAATAAGTAAAAAAGCAGTAGGAATTAGAATGAACAGTGCAGTAGCAATAAGTGCGAGAATATTGACTTCCATAATCTAATCTTTTTTTTTCGCAATAACTTAACTCGGGATCTAATCCCATAGAGATGATAAATTTGATTCCTGTAAATTCAATGGGATGAATTGTATCTTGATGATACTGAATCAGATCAATATTATGAATAAAAATTTCTGATCTATCAAATCAATTTCTCGTTGAGAATTGAATAGTATAACATAGGGAGATCTTTTATCCATACAAAAAACCATTTTTGATTAGATCATAAATACCTATCATTAGGTTTTCATCCTTTTTCCACTTGTTCTTTTCTATAACCTAGCATCTTATCTTCCTTATACAATTCTTCTACTTATACATATACATAGGATTTTGTATATAGAATTATTAAGGTATTATATAACCGGTATTCTCTAGGACATACAGAGAGACGAACAGTATAAGTATAAGTGAGATGTAAAAAAGGTAAGGTTAAGTCTAAAAAATCGACTATTCAAGTTTTACCTTTACTAAGAATAAGAAAAGAAAGGAGCCCTACTTGGTTTTGTTGGTCTTTTTTTTTTATGTTATTTTATTAGTATACTCTTTGTTTTGTTGGATTGGAGTTGGAACGTATACATCAAAAATTCAATATAAAATTGGAATGAGAATGAAATAAATTGTTTCAAATCAGTAGTCATAATTGAGGCTAAAAAAAATTTAGATTTAGAAAAGATGTGCTTTAACCTAAAAAGTACTTTGCCGGAGAATTAAATTCTATGAAGATTAAATTCATTGTATATCATATAATAAACAAAATATAATAAAATATAATAAACAAAGCTATTTTGTGTCTGTACCCCCCCAAAAATCTGAGCACTCTATTCCATTTCATTGATCAAGAGCAGAATGATTGAAAAAAAAAGTGCTTAAACTTTAAATACTGAATATAGCACCAATTGTACTAAATCTACATATATTTTTCCTTATCAATTAGTACTGGGGAAGAAATGAAACTTCCCATATTTATCTGATGAGACATGCGAAACAAAAGAAATAATCTCCACGGTGCGAATTTGTTTGATTCCATTTTGCTCTTCGTCTTCCCTTTCGCAAAAATAGAGAAATGAATTTCTCAATTCATGAGATCCTAGTTCGGGACTGACGGGGCTCGAACCCGCAGCTTCCGCCTTGACAGGGCGGTGCTCTGACCAATTGAACTACAATCCCGGCGAGGTGTATAGCATACATATACTTAGGATTTTATAAGAATATTCTACTCGTCATGTTGGAACGTAACAGATATGCGAATGCTATATTGATATTATATCCACATAAACACGGGCTTTAGTGAGAGTGAGACGGATTATTAGTAACTAGTGATTTTTGATTTTATTGTTAAATAAAAATAATCAATCTTTCAATGAGATGAAAAAAAAAAAGATAGAGAAAAATTTTTCTTTATTTCTCTACGAAGCAGGC
>JASFAW010000010.1:78482566-78487566 GCA_030737815.1 Allium fistulosum
CTGAGTAAAAAAAATTCTATGAAATTTGTTATTAGTTATTAATTAGCTATTTGGAGACAATAAGAATCTTATCTTAATTGGAATCTTACTTTACTAGTATTTATCTATGGCCCTGCGCAAATATGATCCAGACGCATATATGATATATCATATATGTCATATATGTGTGGACATATGCATACGTTTCAGAAATGCAAAAATGCGGATATGGTCGAATGGTAAAATTTCTCTTTGCCAAGGAGAAGATGCGGGTTCGATTCCCGCTATCCGCCCATGATGAAGTAATGTACTATAATTAGAATAATAAAAAAAAATGAAAAATTCAGTATAGTTTATTATGATACTATTATGATACTTACTATAATGATATTATAGTAGTCACTATAGCACTTCTATTTATATTTTTTTTCTAGTAGTTTTATCTTTCCTTTTGTTCTTGTTTCCCTATCATCCAAAAACAAAAATAGTAATTAATTACTAGTTAACAGAATAACACAAGACCTAAAAATAAAACTTTTTATTTTTTGTGACAAAAAAAATGTTGCGGAGACAGGATTTGAACCCGTGACCTCAAGGTTATGAGCCTTGCGAGCTACCAAACTGCTCTACTCCGCGCTAAAGAACTAGGAACTAACGGGTCAAGAAAGATTGGATATGCCCTCTACCATATCTATACAAATAGAATAGTCTATTTATACAAAATGGTAAAGAGGGCCCCTCTATGATCTATGATCATAGAGATCCGTACAAACCAGAAACGAGATTTTTATCCTTACCAACTGGATCTTGTTGCGCCGGGTAACAAACACGCATGAACTATTTCTCGAAGTACGTGTCCGGATAGTCCAAAGTCTCGATAGTTAGCTCTAGGTCTTCCAGTCAAAAAACAACGTCGATGAAGACGTATAGATGCACTATTACGTGGTAAGGATTGCAATTTTCCATGAATTTCCCATTTTTCACTCAACGACGGAACCTTGCTTATTTCTTTTTTTAAGGACCGACGAATCAAATGATATTTCTGTTCCAATTTCTGTCGTTTCTTCTCCCTCTGAATCAAACATTTTCTTGCCATAATGTTCAGTTCCTATTATTATCAATAATACAGTTCGGATCCTAGATGTAAAAATAAAAGAAGGGGGACCCCCTCTTCATCGAAAGAAATGAGATTGTTGCTGACACAGTAAAAAAAAGAACTAAATTAACCAAATTTTCCTGATGTAGAGGCAATCAAGAAAGCTGCATAAGTGAATATATAACCTACAGAAAAATGTGCTAATCCAACCAATCTTGCTTGCACGATGGAAAGAGCCACTGGCTTATCTCTCCATCGAATCAAATTGGCCAAAGGTGTGCGTTCATGAGCCCATGCTAAAGTTTCAATTAATTCCTGCCAATATCCCCGCCAGGAAATTAAGAACATAAATCCAGTAGCCCAAACAAGATGTCCAAATAAAAACATCCACGCCCATACCGATAAACTATTCATACCAAAAGGGTTATATCCATTGATAAGTTGTGAAGAGTTTAACCATAGATAATCTCTTAACCACCCCATCAAATAAGTGGAAGATTCGTTAAATTGTGAAACGTTACCCTGCCATAATGTAATATGTTTCCAATGCCAATAAAAAGTGACCCACCCAATAGTATTTAACATCCAGAAAACTGCCAAATAAAACGCGTCCCAAGCAGAAATATCACAAGTACCCCCACGTCCCGGGCCGTCGCAAGGAAAACTATAACCGAAATCCTTTTTATCTGGCATTAATTTAGAACCACGTGCATCTAAAGCACCTTTTACTAAAATCAATGTAGTTGTATGCAAACCTAGAGCAATTGCATGATGAACCAAGAAATCTCCCGGACCTATTGTTAAGAAGAGTGAATTATTATTTTCATTAATAGCATTTAACCAACCGGGTAACCATATGCTTCGACCTGCATTGAATGCTGGTCCAGTTGTTGAAGATAAGAGTACATCAAACCCATAGGAAGTCTTACCATGAGCAGATTGTATCCATTGGGCAAATATAGGTTCGATCAAGATTTGTTTTTCCGGAGTACCAAAAGCGAGCATGACGTCATTATGAACATAAAGACCTAAGGTATGGAACCCTAGAAAGAGACTGGCCCAACTTAAATGAGATATGATAGCTTCCTTATGGTCTAACATTCTTGCCAATACATTATCCTCATTCTGCTCCGGATTATAATCTCTAATGAAGAATATAGCTCCATGAGCAAAGGCTCCTGTCATTATGAACCCTGCGATGTATTGGTGATGAGTATATAATGCAGCTTGAGTAGTAAAGTCTTGTGCTATGAATGCATAAGCAGGTAAAGAGTACATGTGTTGAGCTACTAAAGAAGTAATAACCCCTAAAGAGGCTAGAGCAAGGCCTAATTGAAAATGAATCGAATTGTTGATTGTATCATAAAGACCCTTATGTCCACGTCCTAATCGACCCCCCGGAGGAGTATGTGCTTCTAAAAGATCTTTGATACTATGTCCAATTCCAAAGTTCGTTCTATACATATGGCCAGCAACAAGAAAAATAAATGCAATAGCTAAATGGTGATGAGCCATATCGGTCAACCATAAACTTTGCGTTTGTGGATGGAATCCCCCAAGAAGGGTTAGAATGGCAGTTCCCGCTCCTTGGGAGGTACCAAATAAATGACTACTGGAATCAGGGTTTTGGGCATAAAGATTCCACTGACCCGTAAGAAGTGGTTCCAACCCTTGGGGATAGGGTAATACGTCTAAGAAATTATTCCATCTTACGTACTCTCCCCTAGATCCGGGAATAGCGACATGAACTAAATGTCCTGTCCAAGCCAAGGAGCTTACTCCAAAAAGTCCTGACAAATGATGATTGAGACGAGATTCGGCATTTTTGAACCAGGAAACACTCGGTTTCCATTTAGGTTGTAGGTGTAACCAACTCGCTATTAAGGATATAGCAGAAAGAAATAATAAAAAAAGAGCTCCGGTATAAAGATCTTCGTTAGTGCGTAATCCAATTGTATACCACCACTGATAAACACCGGAATAAGCGATATTTACTGGGCCGGTAGCACCTCCTCGAGTAAAGGCTTCTACGGCCGGTTGACCAAAATGAGGATCCCAAATTGCATGAGCAATAGGTCTCACATGTAAAGGGTCCTGTATCCATGACTCAAAATTTCCTTGCCAAGCTACATGAAACAGATTTCCGGACGTCCATAGAAAAATTATTGCTAACTGTCCAAAGTGAGAAGCAAAAATATTCTGATAAAGACGTTCCTCAGTAATATCATCATGACTCTCAAAGTCATGTGCGGTAGCAATACCAAACCAAATACGACGAGTAGTGGGATCCTGAGCTAAACCTTGGCTAAACCTTGGAAATCTTAATGCCATAATGCCTTTCAAATCCTCCTAGCCATTATCCTACTGCAATAATTCTTGCTAAGAAGAATGCCCATGTTGTGGCAATTCCACCCAGAAGGTAATGCGTTACTCCTACAGCACGTCCTTGTACAATGCTCAAGGCTCTAGGCTGAGTAGCAGGAGCAACTTTTAATTTGTTATGAGCCCAAACAATGGATTCAATGAGTTCTTGCCAATAACCGCGGCCGCTGAATAGAAACATTAAACTAAAAGCCCAAACAAAATGAGCACCTAAGAAAAAAAGACCATATGCAGATAATGAAGAACCATAAGACTGAATTACCTGAGATGCCTGTGCCCATAAAAAATCCCGAAGCCAACCATTAATAGTAATGGAACTCTGTGCAAAGTTTCCTCCTGTTATATGAGTTACCACCCCCTGATCACTTATAGTACCCCAAACATCCGACTGCATTTTCCAACTAAAATGGAAAATGACTACTGAAATTGCATTGTACATCCAGAATAAACCTAAAAAGACATGATCCCAGGCGGATACTTGACATGTCCCCCCTCTTCCAGGCCCATCGCAAGGGAAACGAAAACCGAGATTTGCTTTATCGGGTATCAAACGGGAACTACGAGCAAATAGAACACCTTTCAGTAGTATCAATACAGTTACATGAATCGTAAATGCATGAATGTGATGGACCAAAAAATCTGCAGTTCCTAACGGAATAGGTAACAAAGCTACTTTGCCACCTACTGCCACTAACTCACCACCCCCCCAAGTTAAGCTGGTACTTGTTGTTGCACCAGGAGCTGTTACGCCAGGTGCTAAAGCATGGGTGTTTTGTATCCATTGAGCAAAGATAGGCTGTAATTGTATAGCGGTATCTGAAAACATATCTTGGGGACGTCCTAAAGCGCTCATGGTATCATTATGAATATACAAACCAAAACTGTGAAAACCTAGAAATATACATGCCCAGTTTAGGTGTGATATGATTGCATCGCGGTGCCTAAGGACACGATCTAATAGATCATTGTATCGAGTAGTTGGATCGTAGTCTCTTACCATAAAAATGGCTGCATGTGCAGCAGCACCAACTATAAGAAAACCACCGATCCACATGTGATGTGTAAACAACGAAAGTTGTGTACCATAGTCAGTAGCTAGATATGGATAGGGGGGCATGGAATACATATGGTGAGCTACAACAATAGTTAAAGAACCTAACATAGCTAGATTAAGAGATAATTGAGCATGCCATGACGTTGTTAGGATTTCATAAAGGCCTTTATGGCCCTGGCCTGTAAATGGACCTTTATGAGCCTCTAAAATGTCTTTAAGGCCATGACCAATACCCCAGTTGGTCCTATACATATGCCCCGCGATCAAGAAAAGAATTGCAATAGCTAAATGATGATGAGCAATATCGCTCAACCACAGACCTCCTGTTATTGGATCTAATCCTCCACGAAAACTCAAAAAATCCGCGTATTTTGACCAATTCAAGGTGAAAAAGGGGGTTGCTCCCTCGGCAAAACTGGGAAAAAGTTGAGACAAAAGATCCCGATTCAAGATAAATTCATGAGGAAGTGGGATCTCTTTAGGATCAAC
>JASFAW010000010.1:78492566-78515400 GCA_030737815.1 Allium fistulosum
GAAGATTAAGGCTCTGTTTTATGATTTATTATATATATAAAATATAAATCTAATTGGATCTAATCAACTTTTTTTTAGAATTACCACGACATAATAGATTAGTGACTCAACGTTTGTAGAAATGGAGAGGAGGGATTCTCAATTATGGAAAAATCGATAGAGAAAAAAGCCGGCTATCGGACTCGAACCGATGACCATCGCATTACAAATGCGATGCTCTAACCTCTGAGCTAAGCGGGCTCACATAACAGAAATAATGCATAGGAATTCAAGAGACTACCAGATCCCCGCTATTAGCTGTAAAGTTCGTATGAACTATATATATATATTTAATATAAACTATTTAATATAAACTATATATTATATATTCTAGTTCATAATTCTATCCATAACATAATATAACTAATAAAAAAATATAAAATTAATATGCAAATTAATATTAATAATATATTTAATAAATAAATAGAATAATATGACTAAATAGAATTCTATTCTAATAATGTAACAGAAATAAAATATCTGACTAATTTCAATTTTATTATTATACATAATAATTATTGATGATATACATTTACATTGCTGTTATTTTTATATTTTTTATATTTCGAATTTACATTATTTATCTTAATTTAATATATATATTTAATATATATTTTTTACATTCCATTCTATAATAAACTCTAATAAATTCGAAATATAAAAAAAAAAATTTTATAATAATTAATTTATAATAATAAGATATTGAAAATACCAAAAAATTGGAATTCCTTTTTTAGATTTGAGAATAGTTATAACAAATAAGATTAATTATATTCATATTATAGCGGATCAGTCCTAAGAAAAGTATAAAATAAGGATAAAGATACAACAATAAAAATTATAATCAGACATTCCTCTGATTTCGTTCGAAAAAGGATGAAGATAGGAAAAAAAAAAACAATAAGGAAGAATATCGACCCTTCCAGTATTACAAAGCACACTCTAAAAATAAAAGGGGAGGGGGACGTATATATATGTGGTATATACCTCTCTATATTGAATTGTGGATACATCAATGATAGAATCATTTCTGATTGAAACAAAGATGATTCATACAATAGAGGTGGAACGAGAGGGGATAACCAAAAAAATAAAATAGGCATACACAATTTTTTAATATAGGAATCATTATATAATGAACTCAATGGTTCCAAGATAAATGAAAAAGTTGGGTAAAATTACAACTGGATCCTTGTCTAAAAGTCTAAAAGGGGGATATGGCGAAATTGGTAGACGCTACGGACTTGATTGGATTGAGCCTTAGTATGGAAACCTGCTAAGTGAAAACTTCCAAATTCAGAGAAACCCTGGAACTAAAAATGGGCAATCCTGAGCCAAATCTTTATTTTTTGAAAAACAAGGGTTTAAAAAAGAGAATAAAAAAGGATAGGTGCAGAGACTCAATGGAAGCTGTTCTAACGAATGAAGTTGACTATGTTGCGTTGGTAACTCAAATTCTTCTATAACAAAAAATGATTAATCGGACGAGAATAAAGAGAGAGTCCCATTCTACATGTCAATAGCGACAACAATGAAATTTATAGTAAGAGGAAAATCCGTCGACTTTAGAAATCGTGAGGGTTCAAGTCCCTCTATCCCCAGTAAAAAGCCCGTTTTACTTCTTTACTATAATTCTCCTTTTTTTTTTATAAGTGGTTCAAAGAAAACAAAGAAAATTCAATATCTTTCTTATTCATTTTACTCTTTCACAAATAGACCCAAAGCGCATTATTCACAGCCCATCTCATTTTCCTTACATTCACAAAGAAAGTCTTCGTTTTGAAAATCGGAAAAATTAGGGAATAGCTCAGTTGTGTAGAGCAGAGGCTTGAAAATCCTTGTGTCACCGGTTCAAATTTGGCTCCTGAATTGTTGGGATAGCTCAGTTGGTAGAGCAGAGGACTGAAAATCCTCGTGTCACCAGTTCAAATCTGGTTCCTGACACATAACTAATCGATTGAAAAGATATTTATACCTCTTCAAATTAATTGAAGCGGGTCAGCATACAATACATATTAATAATCTAGAGCGCAATACATATTTTTTATATAGATGTATAGATCTATCTATGTTTGGAGATGGTAATAAAAAAAAATAAGTTGTCTAAAAAACTTCCAAGTTTATTTTATAGGAGTTGAAGGATAGAAAAAGTAAGGATATATTTTATACACAGTAAAAAAATCTGTTCTTTTTTCATTTCATTTCGTATTTTCTTTCCTATTTATTCTATTTCTTCATTCTTGTTTATGCTACTTTCAAGGGTTCATCTAAGTGACATGCGCGGTACAAAGTTCATAGTGCAGAACTTTTTTGATTTATCTATTATATTGTTTCTGCTCAAATGAAATTCATAATATCTTCAAAATTGGCCAATGAAGTCTTTTTTAGCTTAGTCTTAATACGAATTAGAATCCAGTTATTCTCTTTCATCTAGAACAAAATGAAAAATATTCCTTGACTTGAATAAAAAAAATCTGGAGTCATGTCATATAAGTGAACATTCGTTTCTTATCATTCAATGAGCATCTTGTATTTCATAAAAATTGGGGGTAATATAGTCCTTACGTAAGGGCCAGCCTATCCAACTTTCAGGCATCAAGATACGTTTAAGACGTGGATGATTATCATAAGAGATTCCCAACATATCATAAGATTCCCGTTCTTGAAAATCGGCACTTCTCCAAATCCAGAAAACAGACGGGATTCTAGGATTACTTCTTTGGGCAAATACTTTTATGCATACCTCTTCCGGCTTATCTATACCATACCGTATTTTCGTAAGATGATACACACTAGCTAAAAATCCGCCAGGTGCTACATCATAGGCACATTGGGAGCGTAAATAATTGTAACCGTATACATATGAAATGACAGCAATGGAGTCCCAATCCTCGGTTTTTATTTGTAGAGTCTCTATTCCTCGGCAATCGAAACCCAAAGATCTATGAATTAGTTCATGCTTGACTAGCCAATCAGATAAACGAACCCCCATCTTCCCGATTTCTCCCACATTTGTATTTGTATGAGTATTTCAAATTTCCAATGAAATTTTGAAAGATTGACTTGACCCACTCTTTCTTATTCTGCACAAAGGAACCTTGCCTAATTCACTAATTCATGTGAAGATACTAAATTTTTGGATTTGAAAAATACTTCAGAGATACTTTCTGAAGTAGATGGTGATTGATAGAGTAATCCTTGATCGTAATTTCCAGTATGAGTACTACGTCGAACATAAAACTTGTGATTAGTAGTAAAACATCTATTTTCCTGTTGGGACAAAGTTCTATCTTCAAAGATTTCTCGGGATATCTTCTTACGAAGTTTCGTTATAGCATCTATAACTGCTTCTGGTTTAGGCGGGCAGCCCGGCAAATAGACATCCACGGGAATTAACTTATCGACTCCCCGAACAGTACTATAAGAATCAGTACTGAACATTCCTCCTGTAATAGTACAAGCTCCCATAGCAATGACATATTTTGGTTCAGGCATTTGTTCATATAATCGTACTAAAGACGGAGCCATTTTCATTGTTACTGTACCGGCTGTTAAAATTAGGTCTGCTTGCCTAGGGCTCGATCTTGGTACTAATCCATAACGATCGAAGTCGAATCGCGAGCCTATTAATGAAGCAAATTCAATAAAACAACAACTGGTACCATAGAGAAGAGGCCATAAACTGGAGAGTCTTGCCCAATTCGAAAGATCGTTTAATGTAGTTGAAATAACGGAATTCGGGGTTGTTTGGTCAAGTAACGGAAAATCAATCAAATTCATAACTGTCTCAATATAACCTTTTCCTTCCTTTTTCTTTTTTTTGTTGTCTGAATATTCAGTTAAGACCATTCTAATGCTCCTTTTCGCCATGCATAAACTGAACCAACAATTGGGATAAGCACGAAAATGAAAGCTTCTATAAATACGGATACACCCAATACATCAAAACTCATCGCCCATGGATAAAGAAAGACCGTTTCAACGTCAAAAACAACAAAAACTAGAGCAAACATGTAATAGCGGATTCGGAATTGTAACCAAGCGTCTCCCATGGGTTCTATACCTGATTCATAACTAGAGAGCTTCTCTGGTCCTTCACTAATTGGGGCTAAAACTCCGGAAATTACAAATGCCAAAATAGGAATAGCACCCGATATTATTAGAAATGCCCAGAAAATATCATATTCGTGAAGCAGAAACATAAATGGACTCCTATTAATGTGGAATAGGTTGAATTATTCGATTTAAATTTCAATTGTAAATTCATCCAGAACTTCTTAAAGGAAAGGGGAATTTTTTTTGATCAAATAAAACTACATAGTTTAGAGTTTGTTTGCCATGGTGCATGCCTTATTTAAAGATTCATACAATGGAACCCCACTTACCATTTTTTTTTGATTCCATTTAGATATGGTATCGATATAGGATGTTCCCACCCAAAGAAAACTCTCTTACTTTATCTCGGTTTCTCTTTTTAAAAAGTAATTAAATTAAATACAAAAAAATAGTATAATTAGAATACTAATAAATAAGACTAATTATAGCGTAAGAAATCGTATTAGTATAACTATATTTTTCTAGTTCATTTTATATTATAAAAATACAAATATAAAATGCATTAATTTAATTCTTAATCCATTTCCACTTTTTTTTCAATCAAAATGAAAAAAAAAAGTGGAATGTGTTAGGGCTATACGGACTCGAACCGTAGACCTTCTCGGTAAAACAGATCAAACTAATTATTATCGAAATGATGCGAACTGTTTCAAAGACCCAACATGCATTTTCTTGCATTGGGCTCTTTCATCAACTGATTGATATAAAGATCAGTTAGTCCACCATATTTTTTCTTTTTTACAGGAAGATAATAAGATGGTTCCATGTGTTCTGTGATTCATGATTTGTATTCTGATCTAGGAACAATACCAAAGTGTTTCAAAGAGGGATTGCCTTGACTTAGGTCTGCCTCTGGCCTAGATTAACCTAAGTTAAATGGAATCTCTATCGCTCCGCTACAAGAGTCAAATATGAGACTTCATACACCTTAAAGTTCATAGGATAAAAAGAGGTTCTTTTGAGTCCCTTATACTCATTATGCCTAGCATTGAATGGGCTGGTATTTACCTTATCAATTAGCAAATCAATGGCAGGTTCTATTTCATTTGGCACCTGAATTCGCACTCGAATCGGACCAAATCAAATATTTGTCAGGCTATTGTTCTCTTGTTCCTTCGAATCTATGGAGTAAGACATCGATTTCTCAATAAGATCAATTATGTTCATTGCATAATGGGCCCCTTTGAAAAGCATTGGCGCACGTGTAAACGAGGTGCTCTACCTAACTGAGCTATAGCCCTTGTCATAGACATCTTAACATATAGAGAATTTCTTGTCAAGATCGGATCCCACATGAGAGTTCTTTAATCCGTTTACTGTTAATGGATTGGTATTGCGTAGAAAAAATATTCCACCTATAATCCCCGAGGCGATGGGTCCTTTGTGATGATGAATAACCTACTTAACTCAGTGGTTAGAGTATTGCTTTCATACGGCGGAAGTCATTGGTTCAAATCCAATAGTAGGTAGAACTTATTAGATACCATCAACTCTGGTATCTAATAAGTTTTTCTAGCCATCTTCTTTTTTTGTTGTATCATCTAGAATTGATTGTATTCAATTGGCAGAATCAAAATATGGTATATAATAAAGAACCTCTAAAGAACTTCTTTTTCTTATTTTTATGTGTGTTTTTTTTTACTAGTAGGAAATAACCTTAACAGCCTCTACTCGTGTCCGAGCTCGTCTGAGAGCTAGATTCGCCTCAATTGCTTGTCTCTTTCCCTGAGCTCCACTCAAGTTAGCTTCAGCTATTTCAAGAGCTTGTTGAGCCTCTTGCGGATCAATGTCAGTACTCATCTCCGCATCATTTCCTAAAATGGTGATCTCATTATTACTTATTCTAGCGAAACCACCCATCAAGGCTACCGTTAACCATTGGTCGTTGAGACGTATTCTCAAAAGACCTATATCTACCGCTGTGGCAATAGGGGCGTGGTTTGGTAATACGCCAATTTGTCCACTATTAGTAGATAAAATGATTTCTTTCACTTCTGAATCCAAAATAATTCGATTAGGGGTCAGTACACAAAGATTTAAGGTCATTTCTTCAATTTGCTCTCCCCTTCTAAGTTCATAGCTTTCGCGGTAGCTTCGTCGATGTTACCTACCAAATAAAAGGCCTGCTCGGGAAGACTGTCTAATTCCCCAGAAAGAATCAATCGAAACCCCCTAATTGTTTCGGCGAGACCAACATATTTCCCTGGAGAACCAGTAAAGACTTCTGCCACGAAGAAGGGTTGTGATAAGAAGCGTTCAATTTTTCGTGCTCTTGCTACAGTTAAACGATCTTCTTCGGATAATTCGTCCAACCCCAGGATAGCTATAATGTCCTGAAGTTCTTTGTAACGTTGTAAAGTTTCCTTAACTCTTTGAGCAGTTTCATAATGTTCCTCGCCAACGATCCGAGGTTGTAACATAGTTGACGTTGAATCTAAAGGATCTACTGCTGGATAAATACCTTTGGCAGCTAATCCTCTTGATAGTACGGTAGTAGCATCTAAATGTGCAAATGTCGTGGCAGGAGCAGGGTCGGTCAAATCATCTGCAGGTACATAAACTGCTTGGATCGAAGTTATAGACCCTTCTTTGGTGGAAGTAATTCTTTCTTGTAAAGAACCCATTTCGGTACTAAGGGTAGGTTGATAACCCACTGCAGAAGGCATTCTCCCTAATAAGGCAGATACTTCTGATCCCGCTTGAACGAAACGAAAGATATTGTCGATGAATAAAAGTACATCTTGTTCATTAATATCCCGGAAATATTCTGCCATGGTTAGTGCAGTCAAACCTACTCTCATACGAGCTCCTGGTGGTTCATTCATTTGACCATAGACTAGAGCTACTTTTGATTCTGCAATATTTTTTTCATTAATTACCCCAGATTCTTTCATTTCCATGTAGAGATCATTTCCTTCACGAGTACGTTCACCTACTCCACCAAATACGGATACGCCTCCATGAGCTTTGGCAATGTTGTTGATCAATTCCATGATAAGTACTGTTTTACCCACGCCGGCTCCCCCAAAGAGTCCAATTTTTCCTCCACGGCGATACGGAGCTAAAAGATCCACCACTTTAATCCCTGTTTCAAAGATTGATAATTTCGTATCTAACTGTATAAAAGCAGGCGCAGATCTATGAATAGGCGATGTTGTACGAGTATCTACAGGACCTAAATTATCAACAGGCTCCCCAAGAACATTGAAAATTCGTCCGAGAGTAGCTCCGCCGACTGGAACACTTAGAGCAGCTCCTGTATCAATCACTTCCATTCCTCTCGTCAGACCATCTGTAGCACTCATAGCTACAGCTCTAACTCGATTATTTCCTAATAATTGTTGTACCTCACAAGTCACATTAATTTGCTGACCGGCAGTATCTCGACCTTTAACTACCAAAGCGTTATAAATATTAGGCATCTTGCCCCGGGGGAAAACAACATCCAGTACTGGGCCAATAATTTGAGTGATACGTCCTAGGTTTTTTTCTTCAAGTGTGGAAACCGTAGAACCAGAAGGATTCGGATTGATTTTCATAATATAATAAAGTAAAATATGTCGAAATTCTTTTGATTGAGAGACTATGGTACATAGTACCAAATCAATTTCTGGTAGCAGCTTGATTAATTAATTCAATACGAATTAAATGGGAATTAGTACTCGATTTAGTTGGTACCACCCAACCGAATAAAATTCAATCGTTTACTCATTAAATTTAAATGAGTAAATTTGCAAGTTCAATCTATTCTTTTTTCAAAAGATCAAGTAGATGAATAAGAATTGTGAGTAAGTGAAGTGTGTTTCATTTCTCTATCATTATATTATACAAAATACCATCTATACTTATACTCGATTAGATGAAATCTATGAAATTCTAACTCGTGATTCATTATTACGATCTCATTGACTGTTTTCTTTTCTATATATCTAACTATATATCTATATATAGTTAGTTTAGTTAGTGTCTATTTTTGTTTTATTCCCCTTCTCTTTCATGGATGAATTATCCCTATTTTCACATCTAGGATTTACATATACAACACATATCACTGTCAAGTCACTGTCAAGGGGGAATTTTTCTTAGTATTTTTTTTTTAGATTCAAAATGGAAAGTGCCCAAATTCAATTATAAACTTGAAAAACAAAGATTGGGTTGCGCCATATATATCAAAGAGTATACAATAATGATGTATTTGGTGAATCAAATGCATGGTCTAATAAGAAACTTAATTCATTGATAATATTAGTTGAATATTTTTTGAAAGATTTTTGTCAAAGTTTTCATTCACGCCTAATCTATATCGAGTAGACCTTGTTGTTGTAAGAATTCTTAATTCATGAGTTGTAGGGAGGGACTTATGTCACCACAAACAGAAACTAAAGCAAGTGTTGGATTTAAAGCTGGTGTTAAAGATTACAGATTGACTTATTATACTCCTGATTACGAAACCAAAGATACTGATATCTTAGCAGCATTCCGAGTAACTCCTCAACCCGGAGTTCCCGCTGAAGAAGCAGGGGCTGCGGTAGCCGCCGAATCTTCTACTGGTACCTGGACAACTGTGTGGACTGATGGACTTACCAGTCTTGATCGTTACAAAGGACGATGCTACCACATTGAGGCCGTTGTTGGGGAAGAAAATCAATATATTGCTTATATAGCTTATCCTTTAGACCTTTTTGAAGAAGGTTCTGTTACTAACATGTTTACTTCCATTGTGGGTAATGTATTTGGTTTCAAAGCCCTGCGAGCTCTACGTTTAGAGGATCTGCGAATTCCCCCTGCTTATTCCAAAACTTTCCAAGGCCCGCCTCACGGCATCCAAGTTGAAAGAGATAAATTGAACAAGTATGGACGTCCCCTATTGGGATGTACTATTAAACCAAAATTGGGATTATCCGCAAAAAACTACGGTAGAGCAGTTTACGAATGTCTACGTGGTGGGCTTGATTTTACCAAGGATGATGAAAATGTGAACTCCCAACCTTTTATGCGTTGGAGAGACCGTTTCTTATTTTGTGCTGAAGCTATTTATAAAGCGCAAGCTGAAACAGGTGAAATCAAAGGGCATTACTTGAATGCAACTGCAGGTACATGTGAAGAAATGATCAAAAGGGCTGTATTTGCCAGAGAATTGGGAGTTCCTATCGTAATGCATGACTACATAACCGGGGGATTCACTGCAAATACTAGTTTGGCTCATTATTGCCGAGACAATGGTCTACTTCTTCACATCCACCGCGCAATGCATGCAGTTATTGATAGACAGAAAAATCATGGTATGCATTTTCGTGTACTAGCTAAAGCATTACGTATGTCTGGTGGAGATCATATTCACGCTGGTACAGTAGTAGGTAAACTGGAAGGGGAACGTGAGATGACTTTAGGTTTTGTTGATTTATTACGTGATGATTTTATTGAAAAAGACCGAAGTCGCGGTATTTTTTTCACTCAAGATTGGGTTTCTATGCCAGGTGTTATTCCCGTGGCTTCCGGGGGTATTCATGTTTGGCATATGCCTGCCCTAACTGAAATCTTTGGAGATGATTCCGTCCTACAGTTCGGTGGAGGAACTTTAGGGCACCCTTGGGGAAATGCACCTGGTGCGGTAGCTAATCGAGTAGCTTTAGAAGCGTGTGTACAAGCTCGTAATGAAGGACGTGATCTTGCTCGTGAAGGTAATGAGATTATCCGCGAAGCTTGCAAATGGAGTCCCGAACTTGCGGCTGCTTGTGAAGTATGGAAAGAGATCAAATTCGAGTTCGAACCAGTAGATAAGATAGATAAACAGAAATAGATAAACAGAAAATATAAGAACTAAGCGCACATAATTCAGCAATTGCTGTTTGTTCTCCTAATTGATTGCAATTAAACTCGGCTCAATCCTTTTTTTTAGGAAAAGGATTGGGCCGAATAAAGAATAAGTATCCTATACTATCTATTTGTATAGATCTTTCATATGTACAGATCTTACCTATATAAACAAGATCTAAATACAAGATTAACTATGAAATTGAAGAATAAAAAATGCAAGAGTTCTTTTCTTTATTGTTGGATCCTTAATTATGGACCTTGAGGTTGGTGTAGATCGTTTTTTATCCCGCAGTTTCGGGCCGTAGATCAAGCCAAGGGGGGCTCCTCCTACTCACACCCTTTATATTGTCTGTTTCATTTCATGTTGCAATAGAAATTTCTTATTTGATTATACGATACTAGATTCTACGAGAATAAATTCTTCATTTATTTATTATTTCATAGTATTTATTATTTCATAGTATAGGAAGAAACAGCTATTTATCTTTTCGATGATAATTTTTTTTGTACATGACATGAGAGAAACTTGTCTCTTTATATTTTAAATTGACCAAAAGATTCTATCATAATATATATTTATATAAGTGATACCTCGGATTTCCCCAAAAGAGAATTATTTATTTCAATACTCACTCGTTGTTAGTTAACAATTCTAATGATTGGATTATATGCTTAATTCTAATAGGAAATAAAATAGTAAAATGATTATTCATCGAATGACTATTCATCTATTCTATTTTCATTAAATAGAACGAGGAGCAGGAAAACTCTATGGAAAAATGGTGGTTAAATTCTATGTTGTTTAAGGGGAAGTTAAAACATAAGTGTGAGCTAACTAAATCAATGATATATCCGTTTCTTCAAATGGGTATTATTCCTGGTGCTTGGCATCCCGGTGGAAGTGAAGAAAAAGATACGGAAAAAAACATTTCTAGGTGGAGTGATAGTAATAGGTATAGTTTCAATGATATTGATATAAGGAATATTTGGAGTTTGATCTTTGATAACACTTTTTTGGTTAGGGACAGCAATGGTGATAGTTATTCTGTATATTTTGACATTGAAAATCATATTTTTGAGATTGACAATAATAGTTTTTTTCTGAGCGAATTCAAAACTTTTTTTTCCAGTTATTTGAATAGTAGGTCTAAGAGTAACAATCACGACTATTATCATTACATGTATGATACTAAATCTGGTTGGAGTAATCACATTAATAGTTGTATTGATAGTTATCTTCGTTTTGAAATCAGTATTCATAGTTACATTTTAGGTGATACCGAAAATTACAGTAACAGTTACATTTCTAGTTTCATTTGTAGTGAAGGCGTAAGCAATAGTGAAAATGGAAATTCTAGTATACGAACTGATGGTAACAGCCGCGATTTCAATATAAGAGGAAGATCTAATGATTTTGATATAAATAAAAAATACAAAAATTTATGGGTTCAGTGCGAAAATTGTTATGGATTAAATTATAAAAAATTTTTTAGATCAAAAATGAATATTTGTGAGCAGTGTGGATATCATTTGAAAATGAGCAGTTCAGATAGAATCGAACTTTTGATTGACCCGGGCACTTGGGATCCTATGGACGAAGATATGGTCTCCATGGACCCCATTGAATTTCATTCAGAGGAGGAACCTTATAAAGATCGTATTGATTCTTATCAACAAAGAACAGGTTTAACTGAAGCTGTTCAAACAGGCATAGGTCAATTAAATGGTATTCCCATAGCAATTGGGGTTATGGATTTTCAGTTTTTGGGGGGTAGTATGGGATCTGTAGTAGGCGAGAAAATCACTCGTTTGATCGAGTATGCTACTAATCGATCTCTACCTGTTATTATTGTGTGTGCTTCCGGAGGAGCACGTATGCAAGAAGGAAGTTTGAGCTTGATGCAAATGGCTAAAATATCTTCTGCTTCATATAATTATCAATCAAATAAAAAGTTATTCTATGTATCAATCCTTACATCCCCTACAACTGGTGGAGTAACGGCCAGTTTTGGTATGTTGGGAGATGTCATTATTGCTGAACCTAACGCGTACATTGCTTTCGCAGGTAAAAGAGTAATTGAACAAACATTGAATAAAACAGTACCCGACGGTTCACAAGCAGCTGAGTATTTATTCCATAAGGGCTTATTTGACCCAATCATACCGCGTAATCTTTTAAAAGGCGTTCTGAGTGAGTTATTTCAGCTACACGGTTTTTTTCCTTTGAAAAATAGATATATATAATATAGAAATAAAACGAAAATATTAAAATCTAGAAAAAATGGAAGTGATTTCTATGCCTTGCCTACCAAGAACTTCCATTTTTTATTAGAAATCTAATCCCTTTTTGTTGGTTTTTGTTGGGTTGAATTAGTTTAGTTAGAGTCGCGAACTTATAATAAACTCTTTATCTTTAATAAAAAAAAAACTCTTTATTTTATTAGTAAGATAGAAAGAAAGGACGGGAGAATTCATAAAATTTCGTAAACTTAAAGTGGGTTGTCATACATATTCGTGTAGAAAGATGAATAGGTACACTAAATTTTCATTTAGTTCTCATTCCTTGCACTTATTAAGTACTTAATAATCTTAATATTATATTATTTATAATATTAATAATTATAATATAATATAATAGATATACTTATGATATCTTTATATTTATAATAGATACAAATATTAAATTATAATGGATACAAATATTAAATTATAATGGATACAAATATTAAATTGAGGTACCCGTTCTATGACAGATCTTTACTTACCTTCTTTTTTTGTCCCTTTAGTAGGCCTAGTATTTCCGGCGATTGCAATGGCTTCTTTATTTCTTCATGTACAAAAAAATAAGATTGTCTAGACCTGATGGGGCCAACCAGATATTTTTTTTGGTACAGTGTTTAGTGTAATGCGGTATTATATGTGCCTTTTTTCCGAATACAAATGAAAGAACTGTTATGCATGCAGATACATGATATCCGTATAAATCCATGTATATACGGGTTATAAAAACGATCGGCAAATATTTTTATAATAGAAAGTCAATGTATCTAACCAATTACTCCTAAGGGTTCATATCAGAATAGTTTTAGTTGATGAAAGTTACTTTGGCATCAAGAAAAGTAAAGTCAATTTTTTTTTTCTGAATTCCAATCGAATGCAATCGGATCTAGTATAGTATGAACTGGCGATCAGAACATATATGGATAGAACTTATAACAGGGTCTCGAAAAGCAAGTAATTTTTTCTGGGCCTTTATTCTTTTTTTAGGTTCACTAGGATTTTTAGTGGTTGGAATTTCTAGTTATCTTGGTAGGAATCTGATACCTGGATTTCCTTTTCAACAAATTATTTTTTTTCCACAAGGGATCGTGATGTCGTTCTATGGGATCGCGGGTTTATTCATTAGTTCCTATTTGTGGTGCACAATATCGTGGAATGTAGGTAGTGGTTATGATCGATTCGATAGAAAAGAAGGAATAATGTGTATTTTTCGTTGGGGATTCCCCGGAATAAATCGTCGCATTTTCCTTCGCTTCTTTATGAAAGATATCCAATCAATCAGAATGGAGGTTAAAGAGGGTCTTTTTCCTCGTCGTATTCTTTATATGGAAATCAGAGGCCAAGGAACCATCCCCTTGACTCGTACTGATGAGAATTTGACTCCACGAGAAATTGAACAAAAAGCTGCCGAATTGGCCTATTTCCTGCGCGTACCAATTGAAGTTTTTTGAATTTTTATCAAAAGGAACAAATTCGTTCGGATTTATCCAATTGAGATATTAGGAAATCCCATTTACTTAGAATTTACTTATTCTATTATAAATATATATATTTCATTCGAAACGGGATCCTTAATTCTATTTCTATATTCTTTTTTCTAGATCTAAGGACTACATTTTTACAAAAAACTGGGAATAGATCCATAGGTTCGATACCTTGTTATAGAACTCGTGCTTTAGAGAAATATAAGATCAGATAAAGTTGACAAATGAAGCAGTTCATTAACAATTCACAGAAAAAAAAATGAAAAAAAAGAAAGCATTGGCTTCCCTCGCGTATCTTGCATCTATAATATTTTTGCCCTGGTGGATCTCTCTCTCATTTCAAAAAAGTCTGGAACCTTGGATTATTCATTGGTGGAATACTAGGCAATCCGAAAATTTTTTGAATGATATTCAAGAGAAAAATGTTTTAGAAAAATTCCTAGAATTAGAAGAACTATTCTTGTTGGATGAAATGATAAAAGAATACCCAGAGACACATATAAAAAAGCTTAGTATAGGAATACACAAAGAAACGATACAATTGGTCAAAACACATAATGAATATCATCTCCATATCATTTTGCATTTGTCGACAAATATAATCTGTTTTACTATTCTAAGTGGTTATTTTATTCTGGGTAATGAAGAACTTGTTATTCTGAATTCTTGGATTCAGGAATTCTTCTATAACTTAAGTGACACAATAAAAGCTTTTTCTATTCTTTTAGTTACTGATTTATGGATTGGATTTCACTCAACCCATGGTTGGGAACTAATGATTGGTTCGATCTACAATGATTTTGGATTGGCTCATAATGAGCAAATTATATCTGGTCTTGTTTCCACTTTTCCAGTTATTCTAGATACAATTGTGAAATATTGGATCTTCCGTTTTTTAAATCGCGTATCTCCTTCGCTTGTAGTCATTTATCATTCAATGAATGAATGATAAACTTATTTGATTTCCTGATATCAATCAAAAAGTTTTTTCACGTAAAAAAAGGGGCATTTTTTTTTTTCATTCTTTATACTTTTCAAGGCCTTCGTCCTGTTTTCGTTGAATTTTTTCAGTACAATGGCAGACTCGTGGATAGGGAACTATACTAGCTACCTATCTAATTTATTGTAGAAATTCCGGGATCAATGATTGGATCATGCAAAATAGAAATACTTTTTCTTGGGTAAAGGAACAGATGACTCAATTTATTTCTGTATCGATCATGATATATGTAATAACTCGAGCATCTATTTCAAATGCGTATCCCATTTTTGCGCAGAAAAGTTATGAAAATCCACGAGAAGCAACCGGGCGAATTGTATGCGCCAATTGCCATTTAGCTAATAAGCCTGTGGATATTGAAGTTCCGCAAGCTGTACTTCCTGATACTGTATTTGAAGCAGTTGTTCGAATTCCTTATGATATGCAAGTGAAACAAGTCCTTGCTAATGGTAAAAAAGGGTCTTTGAACGTGGGGGCTGTTCTTATTTTACCCGAGGGATTCGAATTAGCCCCCACCGATCGTATTTCTCCCGAGGTGAAAGAAAAGATAGGAAATCTGTCTTTTCTGAGTTATCGTCCTAATAAAAGAAATATTCTTGTGATAGGTCCTGTTCCAGGTCAAAAATATAGTGAAATCGTCTTTCCCATTCTTTCCCCCGACCCCGCTACAAAGAAAGACGTTAACTTCTTAAAATATCCTATATATGTAGGTGGGAACAGGGGAAGGGGTCAGATTTATCCTGATGGGAGCAAGAGTAACAATACAGTCTATAATGCTACATCCGCGGGTATAGTAAGCAAAATAGTACGTAAAGAAAAGGGGGGATATGAAATAACCATAGTTGATGCATCGGATGGTCACCAAGCGGTTGATATTATACCTCCAGGGCCAGAACTTCTTGTTTCAGAGGGTGAATCTATCAAGCTTGATCAACCATTAACAAGCAATCCTAATGTAGGGGGGTTTGGTCAGGGAGATGCAGAAATAGTGCTTCAAGATCCATTACGCGTCCAAGGCCTTTTGTTCTTCTTGGCATCTGTTATTTTGGCACAAATTTTTTTGGTTCTTAAAAAGAAACAGTTTGAAAAGGTTCAATTATATGAAATGAATTTCTAGATCCAGAAATTCCTTACCATCAAGTTGATAAAAAGCGCCGAATTCTTGTTGATCAAAAAAATGAAATATGTATTTCTGTAAACTTCCTTAAACCTACTTTGCTTTGTTTTTTGTTTCTAGTATTTTTGCGAGATCTATGGAATTCATTACTTGTATTCCATTTTTAGTACTAGGCACTAGCCAATAGGTATACAAAAACAAAGGAAGAAGATACAAGACAAGGACTGGATAAATGAAATGAAAGGAACAGTCTAGGAAGGATTATAAGTCTTCCTAATCTTCTATTCGACACAAGAAAAAGGAGTTATACCTTTTCTTGTGTCGTCTTGTATCGAAATAATAATGCTTTTTCTCTTGTTCACCAAAGATTAATATTTCTTCTTTTCCGGATATATCGGAAATCTTTTGTTTAGATTCATACATTCATTATTTTAAATAAATAAAAACATAAGAAATAAGAAGTAGTAGACAAACAAAAAGTTTTAGAGGGGAGTCATTCATTGAGTAAACGGAGCTTCTTCTTCTATTATTAAATTAACTTCCACTTTTCATTTATATTATTTATTTTTCAATATTACTAAAAATTTACTTGTTTGGTTGAAAAGCGGCGCGGATTAGAATCTATTTTTACGCATACCTAAATGCTTATTTTTTATTTTATCTTTTTTTTCTATTTTATATACAATAAGTTTTTATTTCTTTACTATAAGAAATGTAGAAATGATTTGCAGAATATCTCATCCGTTTAAATTATCCATATGATATTGGATTACCCCCAAAATAGATTGATTCCTTCTTTCTTGTTGCTTCGTAAGATAAGAGTTAATGAGTGCCAGAGCCTCTATTATATATAAATCAATCAATAGAAAAAGCTTCTATTCCCCATTGTGCAAAAACATCATAAGAAACAAAAGAATAGAGTGGTTTGAAAGATCAGAGCAACGGATCTATTTTAGCATTTATACCAATAGAAAATTTTTATTATGTTTATTAGATAATTTTCCAATTTGTATGTTATGGAATAGACCAAAGTCTCCTGCCGCTCTAAGAGTAAGAAAAGAGTAAGAACGCAGCGGTACCTTGCCAAAAAAGGGGTAAGGTACCGCCGAGTTCTTACTTTTTCATGTCTACAATTCGGTTCATTCGATTACTACAGAGATGAACCCAACCCGGAATATGAACCGTAAAAGAAAACACCTACTAAACCGATCACAAGAATACCAGCTACAGTACCTATTAGCCAAAGAGGAATCCTTCCAGTAGTATCGGCCATTTCCCCCACTTTCCTCCACATTTCATCAAGTGGTCATACTATAGACAAAAACAGTCATGGATAATTATGAAGATGATATCCTTCCGAATGGGATAAGAGAATTCCTACTACTCTCTTTCTTTCTCTCAATTGAAGAAATAATTGGAAAATAAAACAGCAAGTACAAAAATGAGTAATAAACCCCAGTATAGACTGGTACGATTCAATTCAACATTTTGTTCATTCGGGTTTGATTGTGTCATAGCTCTATAATTCGAATTTGGTTTATCGTTGGATGAATTGCATTGCTGATATTGATCCCAAAAAAGAAACGGTAGGTACAGCTAGTCCGTGAATAGCTAACCATCGCACTGTAAAAATTGGATAGGTTCGATCTATGGTCATTGGTGGCCTCCTAACTCCTAAAAGGATCTACTAAATTCATCAAGTTGTTCCAAAGAATCAAAACGGCCGGTTATTAATGGAATCCCCTGTCGGCTCTCTGTGAAATATTCGTTTGGTCGAGGACTTCCAAATACATCGTAAGCTAAACCTGTACTGACGAATAACCAACCCGCAATGAATAGGGAAGGTATAGTAATGCTATGAATGACCCAGTATCGAATACTGGTAATAATATCAACAAAAGAACGCTCTCCCGTGCTTCCAGACATGCTGAACTCCAAAAATTCTTGTACATAAAAAAAAAAAAAAGAATCGATTCGGTGAAAGATGGGATCAGTAAATGGAAAATAAACCACTGATATGTCATCTTTTTTTGTGAGATCGTCAATTTTGTACCAAAGGTGTATTTCGAGTATACCGAATCAGTATAGCTATCCTTCCGCTGGCGCAGCAACGCAGTCTCGATCAATATGGAAATGAAATACTACATAATTTCTTTCTTCTTTTTTGTTCTTTGTTTATGCATAATTTTATGTTATAGATCAATAGAAAATTAGAAAGTTCCTTATAATTATAATATAAGGTTTTCATTTTCGAATACTTTCATTTATTTTAAGTAATTGATTGGTCGTAGAAAAAATATACTATAATAGATAATAGATATAGTAGTATAGTATTTGATCTAAAAAGAGAATATAGTTGGAATAATCAATAGTCGCAATGCAATCATTGTTACATTAAGATCTAAAACAAAGATTCTTTCTTGACCGAACTACAAAATGGAACTCCTTGATATGGAAAAACAGAATATAGAATAAAACCTAAAATAAAAGGATAAGGGAAGTTGCTCTTCTTCGAATCGAGTTGTCCCCGAAATCAAAAATGAAAATAAAGGTTTTTTTCCACCTTTCTAATTCTTTTTTTTTTCTATCCATAATGACTAATGAATTAAGAACTTTCAATTAGAACTCTTTTTTTTTTTCAATTGATTTTTTCTTACCGTCATATCTGAAAAAATGGAAACTTAGGTAAGTGTTTTATCAACGTATGTAGCAAAAGAAGATATCTAATTTAGCTCTTTCATGCCTACTATAACTAGTTACTTCGGTTTTTTATTGGCTGCTTCAACTATAACTCCAGCTCTATTGATTGGATTGAACAAGATACGACTTATTTGAAATGAATTGAATGAACAAATTAATAAAAATAAATCTTTCTCCTTCAGGTATTCTACGGTAACTTCTCATGTCAATTGTTAATTCTTGGTCTATATTGGTAACTCTTGGTCATTGAGATTCGCGAATTTTTCAGATTAATATTTAGGGATAGATCATACCTTTCTTTTTATCTCCTCAAACAAATTGAAATGATTGAAGTTTCTCTATTTGGAATCGTCTTAGGTCTAATTCCTATTACTTTAGCGGGATTATTTGTAACTGCGTATTTACAATACAGACGCGGTGATCAGTTGGACCTTTGATTGAATAGCATTTTTTCTCGATTGACCTCCTGCAAAGAGGAGGTCAATCGAGAAAAAATGCTATTCAACGGTGTTTTGTTAAGTTTTTTTATTATGATTCAAAATAAAATAAATGGAATCACGCTCTGTAGGATTTGAACCTACGACATCGGGTTTTGGAGACCCGCGTTCTACCGAACTGAACTAAGAGCGCTTTCTTATGACAAGAACTACAATTGTAAAGAAAAGTATTTTTTTTTTTACCCCAGTCTTGCATACCAATCCAGGTAAAAAATGAAAGATAATGAATGCCTTATTTTATTTCATTTTTATTTAATTGATCTCACTCAATTAATCTTTCCTTTCGTTACTGCCCCCTAGGAGAAGTAATAGGTAGGGATGACAGGATTTGAACCCGTGACATTTTGTACCCAAAACAAACGCGCTACCAAGCTGCGCTACATCCCTTTTAAAATTATTGTACAATGTCATTGTACAAAATCCATGTCTTGTTTTCCATATCGTTATTTTTTTCTGTATCCATATAAAATTTTCTTGTCATTTCTTCTTTTTGGTTTCATATAATAAATAATCAAAAATTATATACATCTGATAAAAAAAGAATGCATATTTATTAGAATGCTTAAGAAAAAAGAAAGGGGTACCCCTTTCTTTTTTAGGGACAGGGATAGGAAAACCTCATCTACTGCTCATTGTAGATATTTATTTTTGTTAGGAATTCCGTACAAAAAAGACAAATGATCTTGAACTACAGCATCTGACCATATATGTATTACAATAAAGAAGGAGGATTTTCAATGCGGGATATAAAAACATATCTCTCCACAGCACCCGTGCTAACTACTCTATGGTTTGGGTCTTTAGCGGGTCTATTGATAGAAATTAATCGTTTATTCCCCGATGCTTTGTCATTCCCCTTTTTTTAATTATAGTTTAAAATCCTATTTTATTTTGGAGAACAGAAATGGAAAAGAGGTTCCTGTATAGGGTAAAAAATTCCACGAAATCATAGCATAGAAAAAAGGATACTTAAATGAAATACTGGAAAGAATAATTGATAATTAGAAAAAATTGTATTACTCACATAAAATTATTATATTCTATTAATTTCTATTAGTATTAATTGGAATTAACTAGTTAGTAACTTTTATTTATATTTATATATATATATTTTCTTTTTTGTTGTTTTCGTCTTCTTAGATTTAGATTCGGGTCGAAAATAGAAGAATTAAGTCGATCAAAAATTTAAAGGAGGTTCATGGCTAAGGGTAAAGATGTCCGAGTTAGAGTTATTTTGGAGTGTACCAGTTGTGCCCAAAATGGTGTCAATAAGAAATTGCCGGGCATTTCTAGATATATTACTCAAAAGAATCGACACAATACACCCAGTCGATTAGACTTGAGAAAGTTTTGTCGTTATTGTCGCAAGCATACGATTCATGGGGAAATAAAGAAATAGATCGAATGGAACATATGTATTGTATTATTTTTCAAAGGAACAGGAAAAAGAAAAACTTAACATATATATGTATATAAATATATAATATACAAATAAAAAAAGAAAACTCATTTCGGTCAGATCTGAAATGAATAAAGAAATAGAAATTTAGAGATAAGGAATAAACCATGGATAAATCCAAGCAACCTTTTCGCAAATCCAAGCGATCTTTTCGTAGGCGTTTTCCCCCAATTGAATCGGGGGATCAAATTGATTATAGAAACATGAGTTTAATTAGTCGATTTATTAGTGAACAAGGAAAAATATTATCTAGACGGGTGAATAGATTGACCTTGAAACAACAACGATTAATTACTATTGCTATAAAACAAGCTCGTATTTTATCTTTGTTACCTTTTCTTAATAATGAAAAACAGTTTGAGAAAGCTGAGTCGATCCCTAGAACGGCTGGTCCCAGAACCCGAAATAAATAGATATACTCTTAGATATACTCTTCCTATTGATTCAAAACTCCAAGCGGAACTCAAGCTCAGATTGATGTTTTGCTCGAAAAACCTCGAATCCAGATTTGATTGTTGTGTTATAAGAAACAACAAATAGGGAAAGAAGAAATCTTTTTTTTTGAAAGATATTCGTTCATTCCCACTACTTATCTTAATTTCTTTTTAATTTCTTAAATTCATTTTTATTCTATCTTCCCGGAGTCCATTCTCCGGGGAATTCTATTCTGTTTTCGCTATTTAAATATATATGATATATGACTTTTTAATCTCTTTTATTTGCTAATCTTATTGGAAATCATGTAAAGACAATTCTTATTTGATATAGCTATTTGCGCAAGTATTTTACGATTAAGAAGCAATTGCTTCTTATACAGATTGTGTATGAATTTACTATAACTATAGAATACCATATTCTCACGAGCTGCTGCATTTATTCGAGTAATCCACAAACGACGAAAGTCCCTCTTTTGTCTGCCCCTATCCCGATGAGAGGAAACCAAAGCTCTCATTTTCTGTTGAGTAGCAGTTCGGGTAAGTCTTGAATGGGCCCCTATAAAGGTTGATGCAAATAAACGAATTTTTGTTCGACGTCTCCGAGCTATATATCCTCGTCTAACTCTGGTCATTGAATCAAATTAAACTTTAATGAATAACTAATTGATTTCTTTTCTTTCAGTCATCCTCTTATCCCCCCTCTCGTTAATTAATACCAAAACGGATTATTCCGATATATAAAATATAAATTCCAATGGCTTTTGCTACTATGACCTTCCCAACCACGATTTTTTATTCTTTCCGGGTATTTTACCCGGAAAGAATAAATTCTAGCGAAAAAAAAAAAAAAATAGTGGGTTCCATCGTTTCTATGGTTACTTCGTAAACGGTGAGGTCCTCTCTATACACCGGAGCCTTTTCTTTCATTTAACCAAATGTTATTGTGAACTTGTATAGTTCACACTCCTTAGTTTAGCTCTACCAATCAGTAATAGTTCTTTTCACAAAAGGGTTATCCATACAGTGACGGCATTTAATTATGAAAGTTAGCTAGGTAGCTGACCTTGTTAGTCCGTTCTTTCAAGAATAGGAGCATAACCTTTTTGCTTCTTTATAGTACTCTTTCCTCCGCTTAATAGATAACTATTTGCTACCAATGGGGAATTACTTCTCATCTCAAACTGAGGTGATTGGATTTGCACCAATGGGAACCATAAATTTAATACACAAAAATATAGGTAGATGATGAATCTTTAGCTTTATAGATAGTAAGTTTTTCCATCCTATCTATCTTTATTCCTTGGTACTGGTGATTGGTACTTGAAAAATTGCTGTATTTATTTTGTTTGAACTCATGATCTAAACGAGTCGCACATACACCCGAGTACATGTTCCCCGTCGTTGAGGGCACCCCCTAAGTGCGGGGGATTTCGTGATATTTCGTATTGGCTGTCTTGTGTTTCTAATAAGTTGTTTAATTGTCGGCATATCATACATATATAATAAAATAGGTTGGTTTAGATCGATCTTAACCTGATTTATTGATGATTATGAATTATTTACATTCAATATCAAATCACGAAAAAATAGAATTATGGAGGGAATCATATATTTAGGCGAAATCCCCAATAGTTTCATTTTCGACCGCTACAAGATCAACAATGCCATGAGCTTGGGCTTCTGTTGCTGACATAAAAACATCTCTCTCCATGTCTTCGGATATAACCCATAAAGGGTTACCTGTTCTTTGTACATAAACCTTTGTGAGGGTTTCGCGAAGTCTGAGTAGTTCTTCCGCTTCCAAGATAAATTCCCCTGCTTGTGCCTCATAAAAAGAACTAGCAGGTTGGTGAATCATAACCCTGATAATATTGATCTAACATCATGC
>JASFAW010000010.1:78515600-78541774 GCA_030737815.1 Allium fistulosum
GACGCAGTTGCCGAAAATCTTCTTCAGCTTGTGGAAATAGTCCAGGTGGCGGTTCGCCACGATGTACAGCTCGCCGTTGATTTTCAGGCAGCGGCGCGCGTGGTGGAACATCTCCCACGCGACGTTATCCGTCAGGGCGTGCTTCTGGTGGAACGGCGGGTTGCAGAACACGGCGTTGAAGCGGAACGGCTCTACGCCGGACAGCGCGTTGTTGATCATAAACTCGCAGCGGTCCAGCGCTTCCGGCATGTTGGTTTCCACGTTCAGACGGCTGGAGGCCACCGCCATTGGCGATTCGTCGCTGAACACCACGCTGGCGTCCGGGTTCTTTGCCAGCAGCGTCAGGCAATCACGCCGTTACCACAGCCCAGATCGACAATCTCACCTTCCAGATTTTCCGGCAGATGTTCCATAAAGAAACGCGCCCCGATATCCAGCCCGGTGCGGGAGAAGACGTTTGCATGGTTGTGGATGGTCCAGTCGGTGCCTTCCAGCTTCCAGCTCAGGGTCTCCGGCGTGTCGGCCAGCTCCGGCGCGCTGAAGGTGCAGTTGATCAGGCGCGCTTTTTTCCAGGCCAGCGTCGTGGTGGTCGGGCCGAGGACTTTCTCGAACAGCTCGAGCGTCGAGGTGTGGATATCGCGCGCTTTAGCGCCCGCGATGATGCGCGTTTCCGGCGTCACGACCTTACGCAGCGCGCGCAGCTGTTGCTCCAGCAGCGCCATGGTTTTTGGCACTTTGATCAGCACCACGCCCGGCGCCTGCGGGTAGTCCGCGGTGCTGTCGAGGAACTTCACGCTGGACTCTTCGATGTCGTTATGGCGCAGGTTTTCACGCGTCGCCAGCTCGCTCAGGTAGGAATCGCCGATGCTGTATGGCGTGTGCTCCGCCAGGGCGCAGCCCAGCGCGCCAAAGGCGTCATTCAGGATCAAAACCGGGCCGCGGATTTCAGTCTCATCCAACTGCTGCAGCAGATATTCATCCGCCGCTTCCCACGCCATGAGCGGGTTAACGTCGTCCGTTTCCGGGAAACGTTTAAGGTTGAGTGAACGGAAACCGTTGTCTAAGTGGCTCATCGGCCCTCCTGAATGGTAAAATTTGGCGTATCCCTGAAAAGGGTGCGTGAGTATACCCGTTTTCGCATTAATTTGGGCTTTTGATGAACCAACTTACTTATCTCCAGGGCTATCCGGAGCATTTACTGACTCAGGTTCGCAGCCTGATTGCCGAGCAGAAGCTCGGCGCGGTGCTGGAAAAACGCTATCCCGGCACGCACGATTTCGCGACAGATAAGGCCCTCTGGCAGTATACGCAGGATCTGAAAAGCCGGTATCTGAAGAGCGCGCCGCCGATCAACAAGGTGATGTACGACAACAAGATCCACGTGCTGAAAAACGCGCTCGGCCTGCACACCGCCATCTCTCGCGTACAGGGCGGCAAGCTGAAAGCGAAGGCCGAAATCCGCGTCGCGACGGTTTTCCGTAACGCGCCGGAAGCCTTTCTGCGGATGATCGTC
This sequence comes from Allium fistulosum, assembly GCA_030737815.1. Taxonomy (NCBI): domain Eukaryota; kingdom Viridiplantae; phylum Streptophyta; class Magnoliopsida; order Asparagales; family Amaryllidaceae; genus Allium; species Allium fistulosum. Next base: position 78,517,114 of record JASFAW010000010.1, read on the forward strand.
GTCCATGAGCTGGCGCACCTGAAAGAGAAAGAGCACGACAAAGCGTTCTATTCCCTGTGCTGCCACATGGAGCCGCAGTACCACCAGCTGGAGTTTGATACCCGCCTGTGGCTTACGCATTTATCGTTAAATGGTAATGCGGAATAGCGCACGCGAATTGTCATGATGACGTGCTACAGTGGCTAAAGGTTCCCCGCTACGGAGTACGTAAACGTTTATGATACGTTTCGCAGTCATTGGTACGAACTGGATCACGCGCCAGTTCGTCGACGCCGCCCACGAAACCGGCAAACTTAAGCTTACCGCAGTCTATTCCCGCAGCCTTGAGCAGGCGCAGAGTTTTGCCAACGATTACCTCGTTGAGCATCTCTTCACTTCGCTTGATGACATGGCGCAAAGCGACGCCATTGACGCGGTGTATATCGCCAGCCCGAACTCCCTGCACTTCCCGCAAACGAAGCTGTTCCTCAGCCATAAAAAGCATGTGATTTGCGAGAAGCCGCTGGCGTCAAATATTGAGGAAGTGGAAGTGGCCATTGCGCTTGCCCGCGAAAACCAGGTGGTGCTGTTCGAAGCGTTCAAAACCGCCAGCCTGCCGAATTTCCTGCTGCTGCAGCAGTCCCTGCCGAAAATTGGCAAAGTGCGTAAAGCCTTTATCAACTACTGCCAGTACTCGTCGCGCTACCAGCGCTACCTGGACGGCGAGAACCCCAACACCTTTAACCCGGCGTTTTCGAACGGCTCGATTATGGATATCGGTTTCTATTGCCTGGCCTCTGCCGTGGCCCTGTGGGGCGAACCGCACGGCGTCAGCGCCACCGCCAGCCTGCTGGAGAGCGGCGTGGATGCGCACGGTGTAGCGGTGCTGGATTACGGTGATTTCAGCGTCACGCTGCAGCACTCCAAGGTGAGCGACTCCGTGCTGCCGAGCGAAATTCAGGGCGAAGCGGGCTCGCTGGTTATCGAGAAGATCTCCGAGTGCCAGAAAGTGAGCTTTGTGCCGCGCGGCGGCAAAGCGCAGGAGCTGACGCAGCCTCAGCATATTAACACTATGCTCTATGAGGCAGAGGTCTTCGCCCGTCTGGTGGAAGACAACGAAGTGAATCACCCCGGCCTCGCGGTGAGCCGCACCACGGCGAAGCTGCAAACGGAGATCCGTCGCCAGACCGGCGTGGTATTCCCGGCAGACGGCGTGAGCGCGGAAGCGATCGCGTAAAGCTGTGTAATGAAACGGCGCAGACCATTGACGAAACCAATGGTCTGACATATTTTGTTACCTGCAAAGGGGAGTAACTTCTTCGCCGGTGGATCGTCATTACGATGCGTTAAACACGCATCCGGTCGCCGGGCAACCTTCGTGGTTGTAAGTGAGACCTTGCCGGAAGGCGAGGTCTATGCATAAAAAGCTAACGGCTATCGTCTTCTGACCATGGCCGTTTTTGTTTTTTTATGTGTAAGGAAAATAGTATGCATTCTGTCGGCACTCCAATGTTGTGGGGCGGATTCGCGGTTGTCGTGCTCATCATGCTGGCGATCGACCTCTTTTTGCAGGGGCGTCGCGGCGCACACGGCATGAGCATCAAACAGGCTGCGGCCTGGTCTCTGGTGTGGGTCACCCTCTCCCTGCTGTTCTGTGCCGCCTTCTGGTGGTACCTGGCGTCGACCGAAGGCCGCGCGGTGGCCGACCCTCAGGCGCTCGCCTTCCTCACCGGTTATCTGATTGAAAAAGCCCTGGCGGTTGATAACGTCTTCGTCTGGCTGATGCTGTTCAGCTACTTTGCCGTGCCTGCTGCCCTGCAGCGACGCGTGCTGGTGTACGGCGTGCTGGGCGCGATTATCCTGCGTACCATCATGATCTTCGCCGGCAGCTGGCTGATTACCCAGTTCGAATGGCTGCTGTACGTCTTCGGCGCGTTCCTGCTGTTCACCGGGGTCAAAATGGCGCTGGCGAAAGAAGACGGCTCCGCGATTGGCGATCGCCCGCTGGTGAAGTGGATCCGTGGGCATCTGCGCATGACCGACAAGATCGAGAGCGAGCACTTCTTCGTGCGCAAGAACGGCCTGCTGTTCGCCACCCCGCTGCTGCTGGTGCTGATTCTGGTTGAGCTGAGCGACGTGATTTTCGCTGTGGACAGCATTCCGGCGATCTTCGCGGTGACCACCGACCCGTTCATCGTCCTGACCTCAAACCTGTTCGCCATTCTCGGCCTGCGTGCGATGTACTTCCTGCTGGCAGGCGCGGCGGAGCGCTTCTCGATGCTGAAGTACGGTCTGTCGGTGATCCTGGTGTTTATCGGCATCAAGATGCTGATCGTCGATTTCTACCATATCCCGATCGCCATTTCGCTCGGCGTTGTGTTTGGCATTCTGATCGTGACGCTGATTATCAATACCTGGGTTAACCGCCAGCACGATAAGAAGCAGCAGGTGGAGTAATCCCCCTCACCCCGGCCCTCTCCCGCAGGGAGAGGGTGAACACACTTTTGTAACGCAGCAGTTAAAAAATATGATGCAACACGTAAAATCCAGCATTTTACGCTTCCTTCCTTTCGCGCATTCCCTATACTCGACCAGGCAAACATTTACTTACATCCGGACATAAATGTGACTAAGAGCACATCCGGGATGGAACGCAATTTCACTCAGGAAATACGTATGAGCACACAATCAAGCGGACTGTTCGCGCGCCTGGCGCAGGGCAGCCTCGTTAAACAAATTCTGGTCGGGCTGGTGCTGGGTATTCTGCTGGCGATGGTGTCAAAACCTGCTGCGGAGGCTACGGGGCTGCTCGGGACCCTTTTCGTTGGCGCACTGAAGGCCGTGGCACCGGTACTGGTTCTGATGCTGGTCATGGCGTCAATTGCCAACCACCAGCACGGACAAAAAACCAACATTCGCCCCATTCTGTTCCTGTATCTGCTGGGAACCTTCTCGGCTGCCTTAACGGCCGTGGTGTTTAGCTTCCTGTTCCCGTCCACGCTACACCTGACCAGCGCGGCCGGTGACATCACGCCGCCATCCGGCATTGTCGAAGTGCTTCGCGGACTGCTGATGAGCATGGTTTCTAACCCCATCACCGCGCTGATGAGCGGAAACTACATTGGCATCCTGGTCTGGGCGATTGGCCTGGGCTTCGCGCTGCGTCACGGTAACGACACCACGAAAAACCTGGTCAACGATCTGTCCAACGCCGTGACCTTTATGGTGAAGCTGGTGATTCGCTTTGCGCCAATCGGTATTTTCGGGCTGGTCTCCTCTACGCTTGCAACCACCGGTTTCGACGCGCTGTGGGGCTACGCGCAGCTGCTGGTTGTGCTGGTCGGCTGTATGCTGCTGGTGGCGCTGGTGATCAACCCTCTGCTGGTGTTCTGGCAGATCCGCCGCAACCCGTATCCGCTGGTGCTGACCTGCCTGCGCGAGAGCGGAGTGTATGCCTTCTTCACCCGCAGCTCTGCGGCGAACATTCCGGTTAACATGGCGCTGGCGGAGAAGCTGAACCTGGACCGCGATACCTACTCCGTGTCGATCCCACTGGGCGCAACCGTAAACATGGCGGGCGCGGCAATCACCATTACCGTGCTGACCCTGGCGGCGGTGCATACGCTGGGCATTCCGGTGGATCTGCCAACCGCATTGCTGCTGAGCGTGGTGGCGTCACTGTGCGCCTGTGGCGCATCCGGCGTAGCGGGCGGTTCGCTGCTGCTGATCCCGCTGGCGTGTAATATGTTCGGCATCCCGAACGAGATTGCGATGCAGGTTGTGGCCGTCGGCTTTATCATCGGCGTGCTGCAGGACTCCTGCGAAACAGCGCTGAACTCCTCTACCGACGTGCTGTTTACCGCAGCGGCCTGTCAGGCGGAAGACGCGCGTTTAGCGAAGAACGCCCTGCGCAGTTAACAACAAAAGCCCAGTGGCTACGCCTTACCGGGCCGACAGGGTAAATGCAAAACGGCAACCAACGGTTGCCGTTTTTAGTGTTTGTCCCCTCTCCCCGTGGGAGAGGGTCAGGGTGAGGGCATCAGGCCGCACCGATTAAAGCGTCACACCACTCTTAAAGATCGCCAGCTCGCGGAAGTCGTTCTTCTCGTTGCAGGTCTGCCTGCCGTTAGCAAATTCCACGATAGTATTCACGAACTCCGTCAGCAGCTGCGGCATCGCTTTGCCGTGAATCAGCTGGCCCGCATCAAAGTCGATCCAGTGCTTTTTCTTTGCCGCCAGCTCGCTGTTGGTAGCGATTTTCACCGTCGGCACAAAACCACCGTACGGCGTGCCGCGACCGGTACTGAACAGCACCATATGACAGCCAGCACCCGCCAGCGCGCTGGTGGCGACCGCATCGTTGCCCGGTGCGCTCAGCAGGTTCAGACCGTGAGTTTTCAGGCGCTCGCCGTAGCGCAGAACGTCGACCACCTGGCTCGCGCCCGCTTTCTGAGTGCAGCCGAGGGATTTCTCTTCCAGCGTGGTGATCCCGCCCGCTTTGTTGCCCGGCGACGGGTTCTCGTAAATCGGCTGATTGTGGGCGATGAAGTACTGTTTGAAGTCGTTCACCATGGTGACGGTCTTCTCAAAGGTTTCTTCGTCGCGGCAGTGGCTCATCAGAATACGCTCCGCGCCGAACATTTCCGGCACTTCGGTCAACACCGTCGTGCCGCCGTTGGCAATCACGTAATCCGAGAAGCGGCCCAGCATCGGGTTGGCGGTAATGCCGGAAAGGCCATCTGACCCGCCGCACTCCAGCCCAAACTTCAGCTCGCTCAGCTTGCCCGGCTCGCGCCTGTCGTGGCGCATCACCTCATAAAGCTGGTGAAGCTGTTCAACGCCCGCTTCCACTTCGTCGTCCTGATGCTGGCACACCATAAAATGCACGCGCTCGGGATCGAACTCGCCCAGCGTGTCACGGAAGGCGTCAACCTGATTGTTCTCGCAGCCCAGGCCAATCACCAGCACCGCGCCCGCATTCGGATGACGCACCATGTTTTGCAGCATGGTGCGGGTGTTAATGTGGTCGTCACCGAGCTGGGAACAGCCGTAGGTGTGGCTGAACAGATGCACGCCGTCAGTCCCTTCGGCGTTGTTGGTCTCTTTCAGGAAGCGCGTCTGGATCTGGCGCGCAATTCCGTTGACGCAGCCGACGGTCGGGAGGATCCACAGCTCGTTGCGGATCCCCACGGCACCGTTGGCGCGACGGTAGATCTGCACCTCACGATCCGCCGCCTGACGCTCTTCCGCCGGTAAATCAGGTTGATAGCTGTACTCGTCCAGATCGCTCAGATTGGTGCGGGTATTGTGTGAGTGAATGTATTCACCCGGCGCAATATCCGCCAGCGCATGGCCGATGGGCAAACCGTACTTCACCACGTTCTCCCCTTTCGCAATGGGGATCAGGGCAAACTTGTGTCCACGGACGATCGCCTGACGCAGGGTGACGCTCTGGTTATCAACGGTCACCACGTCGCCTTCAGCGAGATCCGTCAGCGCGACGGCCACGTTATCCAGCGAATGGATTTTGATGTATTGCATATCAACCTCAAACGGCCTTAGTTCAGTTCAATGGCGAAGTAGTCACGCGCATTGTTAAAGCAGATGTTTCTCACCATTTCGCCCAGCAGCTGGATATCCGCTGGCGCTTCGCCCGCGTGTACCCAGCGGCCAATCATCTGGCACAGAATGCGTCGGAAATATTCATGACGGGTATAGGACAGGAAGCTGCGGCTGTCGGTCAGCATGCCGACAAAGCGGCTCAGCAGGCCCAGCTGCGCGAGCTGCGTCATCTGACGCTCCATGCCATCTTTCTGATCGTTAAACCACCAGCCGGAACCGAACTGCATCTTGCCCGGCATCCCTTCGCCCTGGAAGTTGCCGACCATGGTACCCAGCACTTCGTTATCGCGCGGGTTCAGGCAGTACAGGATGGTTTTAGGCAGCAGGTTTTGTTCGTTCTGTTTGCTCAGCAGTTTTGACAGCTCTTCCGCCAGCGGACGATCGTTGATGGAGTCGAAGCCCACGTCAGCACCGAGCAGTTTGAACTGGCGCTGGTTGTTATTGCGTAGCGCACCGATATGGTACTGCTGTACCCAGCCGCGACGCGCGTATTCCGCACCGAGAAATACCAGCACCGCCGTTTTGAACTGCGCCACTTCGTGCTCGCTTAAGCCTTCGCCAGAGAGACGACGCGCCAGAATGCTGTCCAGCTCGGCTTCGTTTGATTCCGCAAACAGCACTACGTCTAGCGCGTGGTCAGACACTTTACAGCCGTGCGCCGCGAAGTGATCCAGACGTTTGGTCAGCGCGGTTTGCAGGTCAGCGAAACGACGGATATCGGTATCCGACACTTCCGCCAGCTTCGCCATGTAGTCGGTGAAGGTGGCCTGCTCAATGTTGAAGGCTTTGTCCGGGCGCCAGCTTGGCAGCACTTTGATATCAAAAGAGGTGTCTTTCGCGACAACGGCATGATGCTCCAGGGAGTCGATCGGATCGTCGGTGGTGCCCACCATCTTCACGTTCATCTGCTTCATGATGCCGCGCGCGGAAAAGTTATCCTGCGCCAGCAACGCGTTGCAGCAATCCCATATTTCATCCGCGGTCGTTGGGGAAAGCAACTTGCCGGTGATGCCAAACGGACGGCGGAGCTCAAGATGGGTCCAGTGGTAAAGCGGGTTGCCGATGGTGTGCGGAACGGTTGCCGCCCAGGCATCAAACTTCTCGCGGTCGGTCGCATCGCCGGTACACAGGCGCTCCGCCACGCCGTTGGTGCGCATGGCACGCCATTTATAGTGGTCACCCTTCAGCCAGATGTCATACAGGTTTTTGAAGCGATAATTTTCGGCAACCTGCTGCGGCGGTAAATGGCAGTGGTAGTCGAAAATCGGCTGGTCTTTTGCGTAGTCGTGGTACAGGCGGCGAGCAAATTCGGTATCTAACAGAAAATCTTCGGTCATAAACGGCGTCATTATCGTCTTCCTCATTACGGGAGCGCAGAAAGCGTATGTTCATATGCTGCAAAGTTATCACACCAATTTCCACCAACCGAAGCTTTTTTCGTGAGTGAGATCAATAAACGCCAACAAATAAATTACCCTCAATGAAGCAAACCCTTCTGCAGACCGCGCCAATACTGGCTTTGCGCGCGACGATTAATGTCCCCACAAAGAATCATACATTTGTGATGTCACTCACCTTTTAAAGTTGTATGACAAGTTATCTTTTCGCCGTCGCAAACACTCAGCCGACGGAATGCATTACCGGTGTGAGAGACATCGGGTTTAACGGTACGGATACCGACTTATGCACGCTTACTTATGGCAAGGTTCGGGCCGTTCCGGGACATGCTCCTGGTTACGCCCCTCCCGTTACACAACTGCTCCCGGAAACGGTTGAGAGGTTGCCGTGCTCTGGCGCGGAAATAACATAACGATGAGGTTTTAGATGCGTAAAATTAAAGGGTTACGTTGGTATATGATCGCACTGGTGACGTTAGGCACCGTGCTGGGCTACCTGACGCGTAACACCGTGGCAGCAGCAGCGCCAACGTTGATGGAAGAGCTGCATATCTCCACGCAGCAATACTCCTACATCATTGCCGCCTATTCCGCGGCGTATACCATCATGCAGCCTGTTGCGGGCTATGTGCTGGACATTCTCGGTACCAAAATCGGTTATGCCTTCTTCGCCATCGCCTGGGCGGTGTTCTGCGGTGCAACCGCGCTGGCAGGCAGCTGGGGTGGACTGGCGCTGGCGCGCGGTGCGGTCGGTGCGGCTGAAGCAGCGATGATCCCGGCGGGCCTGAAGGCCAGCTCCGAGTGGTTCCCGGCGAAAGAGCGTTCCATTGCGGTCGGCTACTTCAACGTGGGCTCGTCCATTGGGGCGATGATAGCGCCGCCGCTGGTGGTGTGGGCCATCGTGATGCACAGCTGGCAGATGGCGTTCATCATCTCAGGCGTGCTGAGCTTCGCCTGGGCGATGGCGTGGCTGGTTTTCTATAAACACCCGCGCGATCAGAAAAAACTCTCCGAAGAAGAACGTGAATACATCATTGGCGGTCAGGAAGCGCAGCATCAGACCAACAACGGCAAAAAAATGACCGTCTGGCAGATCCTGGGCACCCGTCAGTTCTGGGGTATCGCCCTGCCGCGCTTCCTGGCTGAACCGGCCTGGGGTACCTTTAACGCGTGGATCCCCCTGTTCATGTTTAAAGTCTACGGCTTTAACCTGAAAGAGATCGCGATGTTCGCCTGGATGCCCATGCTGTTCGCTGACCTGGGCTGTATCGTGGGCGGCTACCTGCCACCGCTGTTCCAGCGCTGGTTTGGCGTGAACCTGATCGTTTCCCGTAAGATGGTGGTGACCATGGGCGCACTGCTGATGATAGGCCCAGGCATGATCGGCCTGTTCACCAGCCCGTACGTCGCCATTGCCCTGCTGTGCATCGGTGGCTTTGCGCACCAGTCCCTGTCCGGCGCGCTGATTACGCTCTCGTCTGACGTCTTTGGTCGTAACGAAGTGGCAACCGCCAACGGCCTGACAGGCATGGCCGCCTGGACCGCGAGCACCATGTTTGCACTGGTGGTCGGCGCGCTGGCGGATACCATCGGCTTCAGCCCGCTGTTCGCGGTGCTGGCGATCTTCGACCTGATGGGTGCGGTGGTTATCTGGACGGTGCTGAAAAGCAAATCCGCAGAAGAGCTGGCGAAAGAGTCTCTCGGGAAACCGGCGACGCAGAGTTAGCGAAAATACGTTTCGCCGAAGCCGCCTCCGGGCGGCTTTTTTAATGGCAAAATCTGGAGAGTGGCACGCAAAAGTGGTATAACAAATCATCTGCCGTACCCTGCCTGGAGCGCATATGGAAATCACCGAACCACGTCGTTTGTATCAACAACTTGCTGCGGAGCTGAAAGATCACATCGAGCAAGGGGTCTATCTTGTCGGTGATAAACTTCCCGCCGAGCGCTTTATCGCGGATGAAAAAAGCGTCAGCCGCACCGTGGTGCGTGAAGCGATTATCATGCTGGAAGTGGAAGGCTACGTTGAGGTACGCAAAGGCTCCGGCATTCACGTGATTTCTAATCTGCCGAAACACTCTCCCGTCGCGGACGAAAGTCTGGAATTCGCCAGCTATGGTCCGTTCGAGCTGCTCCAGGCTCGCCAGCTGATCGAAAGCAATATTGCTGAGTTTGCGGCGACGCAGGTGACCAAGCAGGACATCATGAAGCTGATGGAGATCCAGGAGAATGCCCGTAAGGAAAAATGTTTCCGCGATTCAGAGTGGGATCTGCAGTTCCACGTTCAGGTCGCCCTGGCAACCCAAAATACGGCCCTGGCGGCAATCGTTGAAAAAATGTGGACTCAGCGCGTTCACAACCCGTACTGGAAAAAACTGCACGACCATATCGATTCCCGTACCGTCGACAACTGGTGCGACGATCACGACCAAATCCTTAAGGCGCTGATTCGTAAAGATCCGCATGCCGCCAAGCTGGCGATGTGGCAGCATCTGGAAAACACCAAGCAGATGCTGTTCAACGAAACCAGCGATGACTTCGAATTTAACGCTGACCGCTATCTTTTTGCCGATAATCCGGTTGTTCATCTCGATACGGCTTCCAGTGCCGCAAAATAGATGACCTTTCTGCCGGCAGGCGCTACGTCGCGCCTTCCGGCTTACAGGAGTAAGCAAAACATATATAGTGTCAGCCTTTGTAAATCCCCTCGCTCACTTCCTGGGCTTACGCCAAAATCAACTCACCCCTGCAAATTCTGTGACGCAGAACGTTGGGCTTTGTTACAATTGGATTCAATTCCTTATTTTGTAAGTTAGTGCTTGCTAACCAGCCAATTAACAGGGAACAGTGTTGGCCACACCGCAATGTGTCCGCGAGCGACCATAATGAAATCACAACAATGTCGCCGTGCTGTTTGTCCCGGATAACAGGCGTGACGTTAACCGATTTCCAGGAACACTGAATGGAACTTTTGACCCAACTGCTGCATGCCCTCTGGGCGCAGGATTTTGAAACGCTGGCCAACCCTTCCATGATTGGCATGCTCTATTTCGTCTTGTTTATGATCCTGTTCCTTGAGAACGGTTTGCTGCCTGCAGCCTTCCTGCCCGGTGACAGTTTGCTGGTGCTTGTCGGCGTGCTGTGTGCCAAAGGGGCGATGGCGTTTCCACACACCATTTTATTACTGACCGTTGCGGCAAGCCTCGGCTGCTGGGTGAGCTATATCCAGGGACGATGGCTGGGCAATACCCGGATCGTCCAGAACTGGCTCTCTCATCTTCCCGCGCATTATCACCAGCGGGCGCACCACCTTTTCCACAAGCACGGGCTTTCCGCGCTGCTGATTGGCCGCTTTATCGCCTTTGTTCGCACCCTGCTGCCGACCATTGCCGGTCTGTCGGGGTTGAGCAGCACGCGCTTCCAGTTCTTTAACTGGATGAGCGGCCTGCTATGGGTGCTAATTCTGACGACGCTCGGCTATGCGCTGGGTAAAACGCCGGTCTTTATGAAATATGAAGATCAGCTGATGTCCTGCCTGATGCTGCTGCCTGTGGTTCTGCTGGTCTTCGGCCTGATTGGCTCACTGGTTGTCCTGTGGAAGAAGAAATACGGAGCCAGAGGCTAACGATGGCTATCTCACCGCTCGCCCTGCGCCGTTTTGCCCTTGCCGTGATTACGCTGATCGTCCTCAGCGCCATGCTGCTGGCATGGAGCGCGCTTTCGCATCAGGAATCGACGCTGGCTATTCGCCCGGTAAACCAGGGCGCCAGCGTGCCTGACGGTTTTTCTGTCTGGCATCATCTGGACGCGAACGGGATCCGCTTTAAGAGCATTACCCCGCAGGACGATGTTTTACTGATCAAGTTTGATTCCCGTGCGCAAAGTGCCGCCGCGAAAGTGGTTCTCGACCGTACCCTGCCGCACGGGTATATCATTGCCCAGCAGGAAGATGACAGCCAGCCTGCAGCCTGGCTGTCATTGATTCGCGATACGTCGCATCGGTTTGGATAACTTCCAGGATTCCGAATCTTTTCACTCACTTTGGTGAATCCCCCGTTTACTTACTATGCTTAAGTACGCGGAGCACCCCTCGATGTACTCCGCATAACTTTGGATAGCGGCTAACGCCGCAACACAATGGAAGGTTTCGATAATGAAATTCCGCATGACTCTGGCTCTGGCCCTTTTTTCTTTAAGCACAGCATCCTTCGCAAACTCTCTCTGTCAGGAGAAAGAACAGGATATTCAGCGTGAGATCGGTTATGCCGAAAAGCATAACAATCAGCACCGTGTTGATGGTCTTAAAAAAGCGCTGAGCGAAGTGAAAGCGAACTGTTCAGACAGCAAGCTTCGTGCCGACCACAAGAAGAAAATCGCTGAACAGAAGGACGAGATAGCCGAGCGCCGTCGCGACCTGCAGGAAGCGAAAGAGAAAGGAGATGCGGAAAAAATTGCTAAGCGCGAGAAGAAGTTGAAAGAAGCGCAGGACGACCTGAAAGCGCTGGAAGCTCGCGATTATTGAGTTAACGGAAATCTCAACAGGAGAGAGAATCATGTCAAAAGATACGACGTCTGAACATCTGCGCGCTGAACTGAAATCCCTGGCCGATACCCTTGAAGAGGTGCTGAACTCCTCTGCTGACAAGTCAAAAGAAGAGGTCAGCAAGCTGCGCAGCAAGGCGGAGCAGGCGCTGAAAGAGAGCCGCTATCGCCTGGGTGAAACCGGTGATGCGCTGGCGAAACAGACCCGCGAAGCGGCTGCGCGCGCGGACGAATATGTGCGTGATAATCCATGGACGGGTGTAGGGATTGGTGCCGCAGTGGGTGTGGTACTGGGTGTCCTTCTGACGCGTCGTTGATATGGAAGATCCTCGTCACGCACAAGGGCCTGCTAACAACGTCCTCGGCATCGGCCAGCGTATTTTAACGACGCTGGTCGGGATTGCCGAAACGCGCGTCCGGCTGGCAGTGGTGGAGCTGGAAGAGGAGAAAGCGAACCTCTTCCAGATGCTGCTAATGCTCGGGCTGACCATGCTCTTTGCCGCGTTTGGTCTGATGAGCCTGATGGTGTTAATCATCTGGGCCATCGATCCGCAGTATCGTCTTAACGCGATGATTGCCACCACCGTCGTTCTGCTGGTCGCTGCGTTGATAGGCGGTATCTGGACGCTGCGTAAAGCGCGCAAATCCACTTTCCTGCGCCATACGCGTCAGGAGCTGGCGAACGATCGCGCTCTGCTGGAGGATGACTAGCCGTGAGCGATAAAGCCGAACGTCAAAAGCGAAAAGCGTACCTGTTAAGCCAGATCCAGCAGCAACGGCTGGATCTGTCAGCCAGTCGTCGCGACTGGATCGACGCGACGCGACGGTTTGACCGGGGCTGGAATACCGTCCTGAGCCTGCGTTCGTGGGCGCTGGTCGGCAGCAGCGTGATGGCGATCTGGACGGTTCGTCATCCGAACATGCTGATCCGCTGGGCTCGTCGTGGATTCGGCGCCTGGAGCGCCTGGCGTCTGGTGAAAGCAACGTTACGGCAGCAGCAGCTGCGGTGATAAAAGCAAAACGGTAACCCTGGTTACCGTTTTTTGTTTTTGCGGCCTCTCTCTGCGGGAGAGGGTTGGGATCAGGGCACCAGCGCGCACGCCCCCTTACTCAATATCTTTGAAGAAGATTGACAGTTTTCCTTGCTAACAATTACCACCCGCCCCGTTTATTATCCTCTCCATCGACAGCAACGCCGCGGTATCTACCCGGAATTGCAGACAAATAATGTTCAGCCGCTCATGTGGTTTCCTGGAGAGTAAAATGAAAAAATTAGAAGATGTTGGTGTACTGGTCGCGCGTATTCTGATGCCAATTCTGTTCATCGTGGCAGGTTGGGGAAAAATCACCGGTTATGCGGGTACCCAGCAGTATATGGAAGCCATGGGCGTTCCGGGGTTCCTGCTGCCGCTGACCATTCTTCTTGAGTTCGGCGGCGGCCTGGCGGTACTGTTCGGCTTCCTGACCCGTACTACCGCGCTGTTTACCGCAGGCTTCACCGTGCTGACGGCGTTCATCTTCCACAGCAACTTTGCGGAAGGCGTGAACTCTCTGATGTTCATGAAAAACCTGACCATCGCGGGTGGCTTCCTGCTGCTGGCCGTCACTGGTCCGGGCGCATACAGCATCGACCGCGTTCTGAATAAGAAGTGGTAAGCACGCTATACTGAATGAACACAAAGCGAGGAGACATCTCCTCGCTTTTGCTATCTGACGGAGGAGAAAAAATGGGACAACTCGTAGACGGCGTATGGCAGGATGTCTGGTATGACACCAAATCCACCGGAGGTCGCTTCAAGCGCTCAGTTTCGGCCTTCCGTAACTGGCTGACCGCCGACGGCGCGCCAGGCCCGAGCGGCGAAGGCGGCTTCGCGGCTGAGAAAGACCGTTATCATCTTTATGTTTCGCTTGCCTGCCCGTGGGCACACCGCACGCTGATTGTGCGCAAGCTTAAAGGTCTCGAATCCTTAATTCCGGTTTCGGTCGTGAACCCGCTGATGCTGGAAAACGGCTGGACGTTTGACAGTGATTTCCCCGCGGCGACCGGCGACGATCTCTACCACCACGATTTCCTTTACCAGCTCTATCTTCGCGCCGATCCTCACTACACCGGGCGCGTTACCGTACCGGTGCTGTGGGATAAGAAAAACCAGACGATTGTCAGCAATGAGTCTGCGGAAATCATCCGCATGTTCAATACCGCGTTTGACGCGCACGGCGCCCGCGCCGGGGATTACTACCCGGTTGAACTGCGCGATAAGATTGATGAGCTGAACGGCTGGATTTACGACAACGTCAACAACGGCGTCTACAAGGCCGGTTTCGCCACCAGCCAGGAAGCGTATGACGAAGCGGTCGGAAAGGTGTTTGAATCGCTTGAGCGTCTCGAGCAGATCCTGGGCCAGCATCGCTACCTGACGGGCGATCGCCTGACGGAAGCGGACATCCGCCTGTGGACCACGCTGGTTCGCTTCGATCCGGTCTATGTCACCCACTTTAAGTGCGACAAACACCGCATCAGCGATTACCTGAACCTGCATGGTTTCCTGCGTGACATCTACCAGATGCCGGGTATTGCCGACACGGTCGACTTCGACCATATTCGCACCCACTATTTCCGCAGCCACAAAACCATCAACCCGACGGGCATTATCTCCATTGGGCCGTGGCAGGATCTGGATGAACCTCACGGGCGCGACGTCCGATTTGGATAAATACGAAGGGCATCACCAGATGCCCTTTTTTAATTCACAATCTCCATCTATCCTTACCTCGATCGCTTAGAAAACAAGTGATTGACTGACTAATGAGGCAAGGAAAATGGACTGGTATTTAAAAGTACTGCGTAACTACATTGGATTTGGTGGCCGTGCCCGCCGCAAAGAGTACTGGATGTTCGTTCTGGTGAACTTCATTCTCATTATGGTGCTGGGTATTGTGGATAAAATTCTTGGCTGGGAGCGCGCTGGCGGTGAAGGCGTGCTGACCACCATTTATGGCCTGTTGGTCCTGCTGCCATCGTGGGCGGTGCTGTTCCGTCGACTGCACGACACCGATCGTTCAGCGTGGTGGTTATTGCTGCTGCTGATCCCGATTATTGGCTGGATCGTGATTTTAATTTTCAACTGCCAGAGCGGGACGCCGGGCGAAAACCGCTTTGGTCAGGATCCTAAGATCGGCGCATAAAAAAAGCCCGGTGGCGCTTCGCTTACCGGGCCTACAAATTACGATTTTATTTATTGTATTGCGTGAAAAGCTTCGGAATTTCGCGTAAACACCATGATTTGGCTTCGCCCATGCTGTCACGGCGCCACGCCATAATAATATCCACCTCGTGGCTATATTCCGGGCTGACTACGCGCAGCCGCCCTTCTGCAATGTCTTTTTCGACAAACGGGTACGGCATGGTCGCCACGCCCAGACCGGCCAATAGCGCCTGCCGTTTGTCTTCCAGCGAGGTCACCGTCAGACGAGGCTGTTTATCCAGCAGCTGCACCGTCAGCACCGGACGCTCGCGCGCGGTATCCGCTACCGCCACGCCGCGATACTTCACGCGCGTCACTTCAGAGAGCGGCTCCGGCTCCTGGTGAATCGGGTGATTAGGTGCGGCAACATAGACGTTCATCACGCTGTAGAGCTTGCGCGAGTTGATTTCCGATGAGGAACGGAAGTGCATGTCCGGCGCAATCACAATATCCGCCCTGCCCGTTTCCAGACGTTCCCACGCGCCTGCCAGCACCTCGGTGATGATTGACAGCTGCGTATTGGCCTTCGCCGCCAGGCGGTCCACCAGCGGGAACAGCGCTTCTGTCGGCACCAGCGCTTCGGTAACTAACGTCAGATGGGTTTCCCAGCCGCGCGCCAGCGCTTCGGCGTCCGTCGTGAGCTTGTCCGCCGCTTCCAGCAGCACGCGGCCGCGCTCCAGCAGCATTCGCCCCACGTTGGTGAATTTTGTTCGATGACCGGAGCGGTCAAACAGCACCACGTCCAGCTCTTCTTCCAGCTTCTGCATGGTGTAGCTTAGCGCAGACGGAACGCGCCCCAGCTCATCTGCCGCCGCCGCAAAACTGCCGCGCCGGTCAATCGCGTCCATGACGCGAAGCGCCTCAAGCGTCAATGCTCTCTCTTTAGCCATCTCGTTCTCATTCAGGAAATTTGAACATACCGGGCAGAATATCTGGCTAACAATGCAGCGTCCATACCTTTACCATTGTTTTAGTGTAAAGAGAGGTCAAGTTTATGATTACGACAAGAACAGCTAAACAGTGCGGACAAGCCGATTTCGGTTGGCTGCAGGCCCGCTACACCTTTTCCTTTGGACACTACTTTGACCCTAAACTCCTCGGTTACGCTTCACTGCGCGTGTTAAACCAGGAAGTGCTCGCCCCGGGCGCCTCCTTCCAGCCGCGTACGTACCCGAAAGTCGATATCCTGAACCTGATCCTGGAAGGCGAGGCAGAATACCGCGATAGCGAGGGCAATCATGTCCAGGCAAAGGCTGGCGAAGCGTTGTTAATTTCCACGCAGCCGGGCATCAGCTACAGCGAGCATAACCTCAGCAAAGACAAAACGCTGACCCGTATGCAGCTGTGGCTGGACGCCTGCCCCGAGCGGGAAAATCCGCTGGTACAGAAGTTAGATTTAACGGGCGATAAGCAGCATCTGATTGCATCGCCGGACGGCAGTAAAGGTAGCCTGCAGCTGCGCCAGCAGGTGTGGCTGCACCATATCGAACTGAAGAAAGGTGAACAGGCGAGCTTCCAGCTTCATGGTCCGCGCGCCTATTTGCAGTCTATTCACGGTACGGTACATGCGGTGACGCACACGGAAGAGAAAGAAGCGCTCACCTGCGGCGACGGGGCGTTTATTCGTGATGAAGCGAATATCACCCTGGTGGCGGATACGCCGCTGCGCGCGCTGCTGATTGATTTGCCGGTTTAGAGAATGCTCTCACCCTAACCCTCTCCCAATGGGAGAGGGAACCGATCGAGCCACGGCAGAATCATCCGGCGCCGTAAGAAATCACTCTGCCAGCGCGTTAGCCATATCGGTTCTAATCTGCTTACGCTGTTCCGGCGTCAACACCTGGCTGACGTCGAAGTAATATTTCACGCGGTAATAGCGGGTCTGCTCTTCAATTTTGCTAAAGGCAGCAAGCTGGCTTTTCACCGTGCTTTCGTCCCATTTACCCGCCTGGAACATGTCGATCAGCGCGCCGTCCTTCACCCCTGTCATCGGGATCTTGCTGACATTTTGTTCCAGCTGCTTATGCAGATCCTCAATCTTTTTAACCTGCTCATTGCTGAGCTTCAGGTGCTGTACCAGCGGATCCTGCGAGGGAGACGGGGCAGCCTCAACGTTCGCGGCATGTGCCGTTAAGCTGCACGCTGCCAGCGAGGCGGCGGCCAGCGCAATACGGGTCATTTTCATCATCTTACTGTCCTTACATGCTGTGATAGGGAAAAGCAGGCGTATTGTTTTTCAAGAGCGGATGAATATGTGTGAGTAATTATATAAACAATTTTGTATGTTTAGCGGGCAAAAAAATGCCCCCAGGGTGAGGGGGCATGAGACCTGAATGTCGTCAGATAGATTGCGTAAACGTCCTCGAAATCACATCCTGCTGCTGCTCGCGCGTCAGGGCGTTAAAACGCACCGCATAGCCTGAAACGCGGATCGTCAGGTTCGGGTAATTCTCGGGATGCGCGATGGCATCGAGGAGCATTTCCCGGTTCATGACGTTGACGTTCAGATGCTGCCCGCCCTCAATGGACGCTTCGTGATGGAAGTACCCGTCCAGCAGCCCCACCAGGTTGGTTTTGCGCACCAGCTCGTCCTTGCCCAGCGCCTGCGGCACGATGGAGAAGGTGTAGGAGATCCCGTCTTTCGCGTAGGTGAACGGCAGCTTGGCCACCGACGTTAGCGAGGCCACGGCCCCTTTTCTGTCGCGGCCGTGCATCGGGTTCGCGCCAGGCGCAAACGGCGTGCCGCCGCGGCGTCCGTCCGGCGTGTTCCCGGTCTTCTGGCCGTAAACCACGTTGGAGGTGATGGTCAGGATCGACTGGGTTGGCACCGCGTTGCGGTAGGTTGGCAGCGCCTGAATTTTCTTCATAAAGCGCTCCACCAGGTCGCAGGCGATGCTGTCCACGCGGTCGTCGTTGTTGCCGTACTGCGGATAGTCTCCTTCAATCACGAAATCGACCGCCAGACCGGTGTGGTCGCGCACCGGCTTCACCGTGGCGTATTTAATGGCCGACAGGGAATCCGCCGCCACCGACAGCCCGGCAATGCCGCAGGCCATGGTGCGATAGACGTCGCGGTCGTGCAGCGCCATCAGCGAAGCTTCGTAGCTGTACTTATCATGCATGTAGTGAATGAGGTTCAGGGCGCTGATGTACTGCACCGCCAGCCAGTCCATAAAGTGGTCGAGGCTCGCCATCACGGTATCGTAATCCAGCACGTCGTCCAGCAGCGGCTCGGTTTTCGGGCCGACCTGGATCTTCAGCTTCTCGTCCACCCCGCCGTTGATCGCGTACAGCAGCGTTTTGGCGAGGTTGGCGCGCGCGCCAAAGAACTGCATCTGCTTGCCGATCACCATCGGGCTGACGCAGCAGGCAATGGCGTAATCGTCGCTGTTGAAATCCGCACGCATCAGATCGTCGTTCTCATACTGCAGCGAAGAGGTGACGATCGACACCTGCGCGGCGTATTTCTTGAACGCGATCGGCAGTTGTTCAGACCAGAGGATCGTCAGGTTCGGCTCCGGCGCAGGCCCCATGGTGTGCAGGGTATGCAGATAGCGGAAGCTGTTTTTGGTCACCAGCGTGCGCCCGTCCAGCCCCATGCCGCCGATCACTTCCGTCGCCCAGATCGGATCGCCGGAGAAGAGCGTGTCGAACTCCGGCGTGCGCAGGAAGCGCACCATGCGGATCTTCATGATGAAGTGGTCGATCAGCTCCTGCGCCTGGACTTCATTCAGCCTTCCTGCCTGCATGTCGCGTTCAATGTAGATATCGAGGAACGAGGCCGTGCGCCCTAGCGACATCGCCCCGCCGTTCTGGGATTTCACCGCTGCAAGATAGGCAAAATAGACCCACTGCACCGCTTCCTGGGCGTTCATCGCCGGACGTGAAATATCAAAGCCATAGTTCGCCGCCATCTGCTGGATCTGCAGCAGCGCGCGCCTGTGCTCCGCCAGCTCTTCACGCAGGCGGATCGTCGCCTCCAGATCTTCACCGCGTTCCAGCCTGCCCTGCAGATCGGCAAACTGCAGTTCGCGCTCGCGCACCAGATAAGCGATCCCGTATAGCGCCACGCGGCGATAGTCACCGATGATGCGTCCGCGCCCGTAGCCGTCCGGCAAGCCGGTCAGCACGCCGGATTTACGGCAGCGCATCATCTCCGGCGAATAGACGTCAAACACGCCCTGGTTGTGGGTTTTGCGCAGGTCGGTAAACAGGTATTCGAACTGCGGATCCATCTCCCGGCCATAGGCTTCGAACGAGCTGCGGATCATGTTGATCCCGCCATACGGGTGCAGCGCGCGCTTGAGCGGCTTATCGGTTTGCAGGCCGACGATCGTCTCCAGATCCTGGTCGATATAGCCCGGCCCGTGGGCCGTAATGGTGGTGGCGATGTTGGTATCAAAATCCACCGGGGCGTGGGTGGCGTTCTCCTGGCGAATGCCGACCATTACCTTCTGCCACAGCGCCGTCGTTGCTGGCGTCGCCTGCGCGAGGAAAGCTTCATCGCCTTCATAAGGGGTGTAGTTATGCTGAATAAAATCGCGGACGTTGACGGCGTTTTTCCATTCTTCACCGCGAAACCCGGCCCATGCGTCGCTGTAGGGCGCGACGCCCGTATCGATTGTTACTTTCATGTGATTCTCGCTTTATCAGGCGTAAGCCGCGGCCGGGGTAACCTTTCCAAGACGGAGGGCGTCCAGCGCGATCATTTTTTCTTCGTTGGTAGGGATAACCGCGCAGGCCACGCGGGACGATTCGGTGGAGATCACGCGCTCACCCGCGCTCCCCGGCAGGGCATTTTTGGCGTCGTCGAGGATGATGCCGAAGACTTTCAGATGTTCCGCCACCAGCGTGCGGACAAGCTTCGAGTTTTCGCCAATGCCGCCGGTAAAGACCACCCCATCCAGGCGGTGCAGCGACGCCGCGTGGCCGGCAATATGTCGCGCAATGCGGTGCACGAAGGTATGGATAGCCAGCTGCGCCCGCTCGTTGCCTTCGTGCCAGGCTTTCTCCAGCGCACGTAAATCGGAGGAGATGCCGGAAATCCCCAGCAGCCCGGACTCTTTATTGACCACGCGCTCCAGATCCTCAAACGACTGGCCGGTCTGCTGGGCAATCCACGCCATCGCGCCGAAGTCCACATCGCCGCAGCGCGTCCCCATCACCAGCCCTTCCAGCGGCGTCATCCCCATCGAGGTATCGACGCTTTCGCCGTTGCGCACCGCGCAGATGGACGCCCCGTTGCCGAGATGGGCAATCACCAGGCCGCTGTCGTCGGGGGACAGCCCGAGAAGCGTATGCGCCTGTGCGGCCACGTAGCGGTGAGAGGTCCCGTGGAAGCCGTAGCGGCGCACGCCCAGCTCTTCAAAATAGCGGTACGGCAATCCGTACAGATACGCCTGCGGCGGCAGCGTCTGGTGGAAGCTGGTATCAAATACCGCGACCTGCTGCACGCCCGGGAACAGGCGCTCTGCCGCTTCCACGCCGCTCAGGTTGGCGTAGTTATGCAGCGGTGCCAGCGGGGAGACCTGGCGAATCTGCGCGATCGCCTCTTCCGTGATCAGGGTCGACTCGCTGAAGAGATTTCCCCCGTGCGCAATGCGGTGGCCAATTAAGGCCACGCTGCTCATCAGGTTACGCTTCTCCAGCTCCAGGGCGATGGCAGCCAGCGCCCCTTCGTAGTCCTGGTGAGCCAGTCTGGCTAGCTCACCCCCGTTCACGGAAATAAAGGCCTTCTCGGTGTTGATCCCGTCTGCAATGCCCGTCATCAGGGCATCGCAGCTGCTGGCATCGAGCACCGAAAACTTAACAGAGGACGATCCGCAGTTAATAACCAGTACAACCGGAAACTCAATCATCATGTGACTCCGCTCTTCCTGAGCAATGGGTTAGAACAGTTTGTAAACGATATTCAGAATGGTCAGCAGGCCGACCGCGGTAACGAAGATGTTCTCGGTACGCCCTTTGTACTTCGCCAGCGCCGGTGCTTTGCGGATGGCATACATCGGCAGCAGGCACAGCAGAGAGGCAATGATTGGCGCCCCCATGGCTTCAATAAGGTCCAGAATGTTCGGGTTGGCGTAGGCCACAACCCAGGTGGAGCCCATGATGAACACCATGCTGATGGTGTTCAGCTTGCCAACGGAGACTTTCTTCTTATCGCCCTTGTAGCCAAACTTGAGGATCAGGCCGTTCAGCCCTTCCAGCGTGCCCAGGTAGTGACCGAAGAAGGATTTGAAGATAGCCACCAGCGCGATGATGGAGGCACCGTATTCCAGTACCGTTGCGAACGTCGATTTGGTTCCTGACATTGACGCAAAGTGGTTCGCCAGGTAGGAGAGCACCGGAATGTTCTGCGCCTTGGCGTCCGCCATGTTCTGCGGAGAGAGCGTAAACAGGCAGCTAAAGGCGAAGAACATCACCACGGCCACCATCAGCATGCTGGCGCGACCGATGATTTTGGAACATTTCTGCTCGGTGAACGCTTTCCCGAACTCCGGCTCGTACTCTTCGCGCTTGGAGACCACAAACGAGGAGACGATAGGCGAGAAGTTGAAGGAGAAGACCATGATGGAGATACCCAGCCAAACCGTGACCAGAATGCCGTCATGACCGGTAAAGGCGATATCGCTCAGGTTGACCTGGTCGATCACCGCCGAGTTCCAGTAAGGGATCAGCGACAGGAAATCAGCACCAGGCTGGCGATAAACGGGAACACCAGGAAGCTCATGACCTTCACCATCAGGTCTTTACCAAACCAGATAACAAAGGCCATCAGCAGCAGCAGGAACAGCGCCACCACGCCGCGGTTCAGCGCAGGCAGCTGGAGCTGGTTTTCCCAGAAGGTCATAAAGGTGTTGGTAATGGTGACGCCGTAAATCCACAGCAGCGGGCAAATGGCGAAGAAGTAGAGGAAGGTGATCACCACCCCACCGGTTTTGCCAAAGTGCTCTTCCACCGTTTCGGTGATGTTGCCGGAGACGTTGCTGCCGGAGAGGCACAAACGCGCCAGCGCGCGGTGGCAGTAAAACGCAATCGGGAACGCAAGAACCAGCATCAGCAGGATAGGGATCAATCCACCAAAGCCTGCGCGAATGGGGAAGAACAGCACGCCTGCGCCAATGGCGGTACCAAACAGGCCGAGCGTCCATGTGGTATCAGACTTACGCCAGGAGGACGTTTTTGTCTGGCCAACGATAATGCTTTCTGTGTTGCTCATAGGTCACCTTTATGCGTCAACGAAGCCGGTAATTTGGGAAACACGGGAGAGATCGATATTGCCGCCGGAAATAATGCAGACGGTTTTACGCCCCTGAATATAGTGGTCAAGCTTGCCGCTTAATAACGCGGCACAGGCCAGCGCGCCGGCGCCTTCCGTCACCACTTTATTTCGCTGAATAAGTGCGATCATGCTGTCGCGAATGTTGTCTTCGCTGACCAGCACAATGTCATCAACCAGCTCGCGAACAATTTCGAACGGTAAATTACCGGGACGAGAAACATCACAGCCGTCGGCCAGCGTGCCGGTAACGCGATGGCTCATTATTTCCCCGGCCTGGTACGATGCCGCCATGCCGTGAACATTTTCTGACTGCACGCCGATGATATTAATGGTGGGGTTGATGGATTTAATTGCCGTCGCAATCCCGGCAATTAAACCGCCGCCGCCGATAGGCACAATAACGTTATCCACGTCGTATAAATCTTCGAGAATTTCCAGACCGATGGTGCCCTGCCCGGCGATCACTTTGGCGTCATCGTACGGCGGAATAAAAATACGTCCTTCCATCTCGACGATTTCGCTGACTTTGGCAATGGTGTCGTTGAAGTTCTCGCCGTGCAGCACCACTTCCGCCGAGTAGTCGCGCGTCGCGGCCACCTTGGATTTCGGCGCGCCCATCGGCATCACCACTTTGCCGTCGATGCCAAGCATCGCGCAGGAGAGGGACACACCCTGCGCGTGGTTTCCCGCGGAGCAGGCGACAACGCCTTTGCGTTTTTCAGCGTCGGTCAGCGAGCTTAATTTGTTAAACGCGCCGCGGATCTTAAACGAGCCGGTACGCTGCATGTTCTCAAACTTCAGGAATATTTCGCCCTTGCAGCGTTCGCTAAGATAATTCGAGCGCGGCATACCTGTTTTATATATTTTTCCTGCCAGTCGTTTTCTGGCGTCCTGAATATCTTCAATCGTTACCGGGAGATCGTAGGTAATATGCATAATATCCTCGTTATAATAATTCATTCTTTTCAGGCAAAGTCAGGGTATCAGAGCGTTACAGAGATAAGCTCTGGGTGTTTTAAAATGATTACTTATTATTCATCGTCGTCTTTCGATATTCATCGACGAATACTGTTTCGCCAGCTCAACTAATACTGACGCCGATTTTTTAATCCTGTAATTTTTTGACCACACGGCGGCATAACGCGCCACGGGTAATTCATCTTCTACGGGCAGCACAATAAACTGGTCAGAACCGAACGGCGCAATCATGTCGCGGGGAATGACCGTCAGATAATCGGCATTCAGCACAAGGTTATAAATGGTGACGACGGAATCGGTCTGGACGATGTTTTCGATGCTGATGTGGTTGTCTTGCAGGGTAGTCAGAAGTTCTTTGTAGTAGCCCATATCGGTTTGCGGCATCACCCACTGCTCGTGCGTGAGCGATGCCAGTGTCGTCGGGCCGGTGCACGTTCGCGTTTTGCTGGCGACCAGCACAAACTCGGACTCAAACAGCGGTTCGACGTGCAGATCCTGCAGCAGCATTTCATCGCTTAGCGTGCCGATAGCGAAATCCAGACGACCGTCGCGAATGGCCGGAAGGAAAGAGGAGAGCTGGGCTTCATACATCGAGACGCGTGCTTTCGGGAACACTTCCTTGAATTTTTTGATCATCTCGGACAGGAAGGTAAAGCCGATCAGCGACGGGTAGCCAAAGGAGACGTCCATAACGGTACTGAAGCTCAGGCTGTTAATCTCACTCACCATGTTTTTCATTTCGCGGGTGATCGACTCAGAGTACGAGAGCAGAACCTGGCCCGCGGCAGTGAGTTTTACGCCGGTGTTTTTACGCACCATCACTTCCACGCCGAAGTAGGACTCAATATCGCTGATGATTTTGCTGACGGCGGTTGCGTCAGGCCAAGCTGTCTTGCTGCAGAACCTATGGAGCCACTTTTAATGACTTCCTGAAATACCACGAGGTGCTGTGTTTTCGGTAGAATAATAGTGTTCATAATATTCTGCGCTTATTTCCCTATGACGGAGCGAATTCTACATAATAGTGTTTAAGGGGGTATGTGCTGTCACTCACAATTTGCTTTTTCGCACGCTTCACAGGAACAACGACAACCAAAAAATGCATTTATTATCAATAACATGAATAAATACAGCCACACCATTACGCTGATATCGATCAATAAAAGCAGTAGTAATAAATTTATTTTATGGCGATAACCTTGATAAATTTTTCAGCGTTAAAAAAATCAATAAAGACGATCTTTCAGGCAATTAAAGACCAATAAATAACCGCTATTTGCTTGAAACATTCTTTCAGTTTATTAAATTTTTCCGATGCGAATTTTCAGGTTTGCGGAAAAGAGTGGAATTCGTCACATATTCACGGAGAAATGTATTTGATTTCAATATATGCATATCAAACGAGAAAAGATTCTCGATCATATAGGTAACAAAAATAACAAATTATCAATACTGAAAATCACCTGTTTTTTAGCGTGAAATTTTGTGATGGCGATCGTCTATAGATGCAGAAGCGATACTGAAGGGATAAAAACAGTGAAATGTGCTTAATGTCGCAAATATGAGAATTGATGTCGTTTGTCCGGCGCTGCGCTTACCCGGTCAGCAACACCCGG
>JASFAW010000010.1:78542225-78561657 GCA_030737815.1 Allium fistulosum
AAGGTGTGGGCAAGGCGTGATTAACGCGCCACTTCCACCTTCGCCAGTTTTTCGTAGTAGCACGCAATCGCGCTGTGGTCGGCCGTGCCCAGGCCATCCGCACGCAGCGCCTGCATCATCTCCATGACCGCCGCGGTCAGCGGCAGCTGTGCGCCCACGCCATGTGACGTATCCAGCGCGTTCGCCAGATCTTTAATGTGCAGGTCAATGCGGAATCCCGGCTTGAAATTACGATCCATCACCATCGGCGCTTTGGCATCCAGCACGGTACTGCCCGCCAGACCGCCGCGAATGGCCTGATAAACCAGGTCCGGATTAACGCCCGCTTTGGTTGCCAGCGTCAGCGCTTCGGACATGGCGGCAATGTTCAGCGCCACAATCACCTGGTTTGCCAGCTTGGTCACATTACCCGCCCCGATGTCCCCGGTATGCACCACCGAGCCCGCCATGGCTTTCATCAGGTCGTAGTATCTATCGAAAATGGCTTTATCACCGCCGACCATCACCGACAGCGTGCCGTCGATCGCTTTCGGCTCACCGCCGCTGACCGCGCATCCAGCATATCGACGCCCTTCGCTTTTAACGCCTCGCTGATTTCACGGCTTGCAAGCGGCGCAATAGAACTCATATCAATCAGCACCAGGCCCGGCTTCGCACCGTAGATAATGCCGTTCTCACCCAGCGCAACCTCTTTAACATGCGGGGAGTTGGGCAGCATGGTGATGATGACATCGCACTGCTCGGCAATGGCCTTCGCGGTGGTGGCCGTTTCAGCGCCCGCCGCTATCACCTCTGCCACGGCCTGCGGATTGTGATCGGATACCACCAGTGAGTAACCCGCTTTGATGAGGTTCTTACTCATTGGTTTACCCATGATCCCCCAGGCCAATAAAACCCACTTTTAGCGTCATAATCTGTTTCCTCAATGATGGTTATTTTTTAAAAGCGTCGGCTAATTTCTGCGTGGCCGAGCGGAATACCCCGAGGTCGCTGCCGACGGCAACAAACGTGGCTCCCCACTCCAGATAGCGACGGGCGTCAGCCTCAACCGGTGCCAGAATGCCGCACGGTTTGCCGTGTGCTTTAGCGCGGGCAAAGATGTGCTGGATCGCGCGCTGCACGTCAGGGTGGCTGGCGTTACCCAGATGGCCAAAAGCGGCCGCCAGATCGCTTGGGCCGACGAAGATACCGTCCACGCCGTTTGTGGCTGCAATCGCGTCAACGTTATCAACGCCCTGCTGGCTCTCGATCTGAACCAGAATGGTGATGTTGTTATTCGACTGCGTGAAGTAGTCCGGCACGGTGCCAAACATATTGGCGCGATGCGAAACGGAAACGCCGCGGATCCCTTCTGGCGGATAGCGCGTTGAGGCTACGGCCAGGGCCGCTTGTTCTTCCGTCTCCACAAACGGGATCAGGAAGTTGTAGAAACCGATATCCAGCAGGCGCTTGATAATTACCGGCTCGTTAGTTGGCACGCGCACTACCGGGGCGCTGGGACTGCCTTTCAGCGCCATCAGCTGCGGAATAAAGGTGCTGATATCGTTCGGCGCATGTTCGCCGTCCAGCACCAGCCAGTCAAAACCTGCCAGGCCCAGCACTTCGGTGCTGATTGGGTTTGCCAGCGCGGACCAGCAGCCAATCTGAATCTGGTGTGCCGCGAGGGCCGCTTTAAATTTATTCGGGAAGATATCGTTACTCATCATATTTACCTTTTTAATTCGCAGCCTATATCAGCATCATTTTATTTATTCAGACACCGCACCAGCATTATATTTATTATTCCGACGTATTTTGGCGTTATAAAATCGTCATTCAGTATAAGACGCAATCCACGACCGCACATTGTTTTAATGCTCAAGTATTGCGTTACACTTCGATAAATTTTTTTGCATATGCACAAGGCGCTGGGCGCTAATGCACAGAATCAGGCATTACTGGTTCTGGAGCGATCGCGATCACATTTTCATATCCCCTATGCTGACATGCTTTATTTCTGAAAGCCGCGTATTTATTTCTACCATTAGAAAATTGGCTGAATTTATTATCAGACACTTTGCTGGAGAATACTGAACAATGGCCGACATTGAAATTCGACAGGCATCGCCGACGGCGTTTTATATAAAAGTCCACGACACCGATAATGTGGCGATAATTGTCAACGACAATGGCTTAAAAGCAGGCACCCGCTTCCCGGACGGGCTGGAACTGATTGAGCATATTCCGCAGGGACATAAAGTCGCCCTGGTGGATATCCCTGCTAACAGCGAAATCGTACGTTACGGTGAAGTCATCGGCTATGCCGTTCGCTCTATACCGCAGGGCAGCTGGGTTGAGGAGTCGCTGGTGGCGCTGCCGGAAGCGCCGCCGCTGAACACGCTTCCGCTGGCGACCCGCGTGCCGGAACCGCTTCCTCCGCTGGAGGGCTATACCTTCGAAGGCTACCGCAACGCGGACGGCAGCGTCGGCACCAAGAATCTGCTCGGCATTACCACCAGCGTGCACTGCGTGGCGGGCGTAGTGGATTACGTGGTGAAAATCATCGAACGCGATCTGCTGCCGAAATACCCGAACGTCGACGGCGTGGTGGGCCTGAACCACCTCTACGGCTGCGGCGTGGCGATTAACGCCCCCGCTGCCGTGGTGCCTATCCGTACCATCCACAATATCGCCCTCAACCCGAACTTTGGCGGCGAGGTGATGATCATCGGTCTGGGGTGTGAAAAATTGCAGCCAGAGCGCCTGCTGCAGGGCACCGAAGATGTCAAAGCCATTCCGGCAGACGAGGCCAGCATCGTGCGTCTGCAGGACGAACGCCACGTGGGTTTCCGCTCAATGGTCGACGATATCCTGCAGGTGGCTGAACGCCATCTGGATAAGCTCAACAAGCGCCAGCGCGAAACCTGCCCAGCGTCTGATTTGGTGGTGGGAACCCAGTGCGGCGGCAGCGATGCCTTCTCCGGCGTAACGGCCAACCCGGCGGTGGGCTATGCGTCCGACCTGCTTGTTGGCTGCGGCGCCACGGTGATGTTCTCCGAGGTAACCGAAGTGCGTGACGCCATCCATCTGCTTACGCCGCGCGCCGTTAATGAAGAGGTCGGCAAGCGCCTGCTTGAGGAGATGGCCTGGTACGATAGCTATCTCGATATGGGCAAAACCGACCGCAGCGCCAACCCGTCTCCGGGGAACAAAAAAGGCGGCCTGGCAAACGTAGTGGAAAAAGCGCTCGGCTCCATTGCCAAATCCGGCCAGAGCGCGATTGTGGAAGTGCTCTCTCCGGGCCAGCGCCCGACGAGGCGCGGCCTGATCTACGCGGCAACGCCGGCCAGCGATTTCGTCTGCGGTACTCAGCAGGTAGCGTCCGGCATTACGGTACAGGTCTTTACCACCGGGCGCGGCACGCCGTACGGCCTGATGGCGGTGCCGGTGATCAAGATGGCGACCCGCACCGAGCTGGCAAACCGCTGGTATGACTTAATGGACATCAACGCGGGCACCATCGCCACCGGAGAAGAGAGCATTGAGGACGTGGGCTGGAAACTGTTCCACTTCATTCTGGATGTCGCCAGCGGGCGGAAGAAAACCTTCTCGGATCAATGGGGATTACATAATCAGCTGGCGGTGTTTAACCCGGCACCGGTGACGTGATTTTTCGCACCACATCTATCCCGCATTCAGGTAACTCGCCGGACACGCCGCAAACCGTCCAGGTTGAGGCGATACCTGTTGACTAAAAGACGCATAGCGATCTGCAGGCCGGGTCAGGCGCAGCCGCCACCCGGCAAAACAGGCGGCAGGGGCTTACTCCCCCTGCTGCTCCAGCGCATGCTTATACAGCGCATTTTTCTTCACGCCGTGAATTTCCGCCGCCAGCGCAGCGGCCTTCTTCAGCGGCAGTTCCGCCTGCAGCAATGCCAGCGTGCGCAGCGCGTCGGCAGGGAGCGCGTCTTCCTGCGCTTTATGCCCTTCGACAATCAGCACCATTTCGCCCTTGCGGCGGTTTTCGTCTTCCTTCACCCACGCCAGCAGTTCACCCACTGGCGCACCGTGAATGGTTTCCCAGGTTTTGGTCAGCTCGCGCGCCAGCACCACGTAGCGGGCTTCTCCCCAGACGGTCACCATATCTTCCAGGCTCTCCAGCAGGCGGTGCGTGGATTCGTAGAAAATCAGGGTGCGCGGTTCCGCTTCCAGATCTTTTAACACGTCACGGCGGCCTTTGGATTTAGCAGGCAGGAAGCCTTCATAGCAGAAACGGTCAGACGGCAGACCTGCGGCGCTCAGCGCAGCAATGGCGGCGCACGGACCCGGCAGCGGCACAACGCGAATACCGGCTTCACGACAGGTACGCACCAGGTGATAGCCGGGATCGTTGATCAGCGGCGTACCGGCGTCGGAGACCAGGGCAATGTTCTGCCCCTCTTTCAGCTTCGCCACCAGCGTTTCGGCTTTTTGTTGCTCATTGTGATCGTGCAGAGCAAACAGACGGGCGTTAATCGCGAAATGTTGCAGCAGCAGACCGGTGTGGCGGGTATCTTCAGCAGCAATTAAATCAACAGCCTGCAGTACGGTGAGCGCACGTTGGGTAATATCAGACAAATTCCCGATAGGAGTAGGTACAATATAAAGCTGGCCTTGAGAATTATCTGCCGTTTCGTGTTGTTTCATTGTTTCGTCCGTATTGCCGATTTAATATTGAGCATTGCGTAAAAAAAATCACTGATACAGTATGGTACCGTTAACGTTTCTTCGAAAAAAAGCCACGCGCAGCGTGCCACTTCTGCTGGCAGCCCTGATCTTTGCAGGCTGTGGCACCCAGGCACCTGACCAGAGCACCGCCCATCTTCAGGGATCTGCTCAGGCTGATTCTGGCTTTTATCTGCAACAAATGTCGCAGAGTTCAAATGATACCAAGACCAACTGGCAATTACTCGCCATTCGTGCACTGCTGAAAGAGGGTAAAACCCAGCAGGCAGCCGAACTGTTTAACCAGTTGCCAAAAGATCTTAACGACGCCCAGCGTCGTGAGCAGAGCCTGCTCTCTGCCGAGCAGAAGGTCGCGCTGAAAGATTACGCCGCCGCGAAGAAGACCCTCGGTGACATTGACGTGAGCGCGCTGGATAAAAATCAGCAGGCTCGCTTCTGGCAGGCGGGCATTACCGCTGAGCAGGGACGTCCTTCTCTCACGCTGCTCCGTGCCCTCGTCGCGCAAGAGCCGCTGCTCGGCGGTGCCGATAAGCAGAAAAATATTGATGCCACCTGGCAAGCGCTTGCCTCGATGACTCAGGAACAGGCGCAGGCTCTGGTCATCAACGCCGATGAAAACGTCCTTCAGGGCTGGCTGGATCTGCAGCAGATGTGGTTTAACAACCGCAGCGATCCAAAGATGCTGAAAGCCGGTATTACGGACTGGCAGACGCGCTACCCGCAAAACCCGGGGGCGAAAATGCTGCCAACCCAGCTGGTAAACGTGCAGAACTTTAAGCCAGCGTCCACCAGCAAAATCGCCCTGCTTCTGCCGCTCAACGGCCAGGCGGCGGTGTTTTGGCCGTACCATTCAGCAGGGCTTTGAAGCCGCGAAAAACGGTACCACTTCGGTAACCGGCAGCGCGGTTCCCGCGCAGGCGGCCCAGGCGGCTAACGTGAATGATGTGGTCAGCCCGTCCGCAGCGGAGACCAGCGATCTGACCACGGCGCAAGCGCCGGCGCAGGGTACGATGCAAAACCCGGTGACGGCCCCGACGACGCCTCCGGCTACAGCAGCACCTGCTGCGGCAGCCCCGGCTACTACAGCACCAGCGACTCAGGCTCCGGCCGAGACGCAAGTGGCACCAGCACCTGAAGCGACAGCAGAACAGCCTCAACAGCAGCCTGCGCAACCCGCAGCCCAGCCTGCCGCTCAGCCGCAGGCCGTGGCAACCACCAGCGCCAACCCGGGCGCTGAGGTAAAAATTTACGACACCAGCTCGCAGCCGCTTGACCAGGTTCTGGCGCAGGTTCAGCAGGACGGGGCCAGCATCGTTGTCGGTCCGCTGCTGAAAAACAACGTGGAAGAGCTGATGAAGAGCAATACCACGCTGAACGTGCTGGCGCTCAACCAGCCTGAGCAGGTTCAGAACCGGGCCAATATTTGCTACTTCGCGCTTTCCCCTGAAGATGAAGCCCGCGATGCGGCGCGCCATATTCACGAGCAGGGTAAGCAGGCTCCGCTGCTGCTCATCCCACGCAGCGCGCTGGGCGATCGCGTGGCTAACGCCTTTGCCGATGAGTGGCAGAAGCTGGGCGGCGGCGTGGTGCTGCAGCAGAAATTCGGTTCCGTCTCTGAACTGCGCGCGGGCGTAAACGGTGGAGCGGGTATCGCGCTCAACGGCAGCCCTGTCACCGCGAGTCTGCCGCCGCAGCAGGGCGTGACGATTGGCGGCCTGACGATCCCTGCCCCGCCTACCGACGCGCAGATTAGCGGTGGCGGTAAAGTGGATGCGGCCTATATCGTTGCCACGCCTCAGGAGATCGCCTTTATCAAACCGATGATCGCAATGCGTAACGGCAGCCAGAGCGGCGCAACGCTCTACGCCAGCTCGCGCAGCGCGCAGGGCACCGCAGGCCCGGATTTCCGTCTGGAAATGGACGGTCTGCAGTACAGCGAAATCCCGATGCTGGCAGGCAGCAACCCGGCGCTGATGCAGCAGGCGCTGAGTACCGTACGTAACGATTATTCGCTGGCGCGTCTGTATGCGATGGGTGTCGATGCATGGGCGCTGGCGAACCACTTTACCCAGATGCGTCAGGTGCCGGGCTTTGAGCTTAACGGCAACACCGGCGATCTGACCGCGACTCAGGACTGCGTGATCAACAGGAAGTTATCATGGCTCAAATACCAGCAGGGGCAAATCGTCCCGGCCAGTTAAGCCGTAAAGAGACCGGCGATGCGTGGGAGTTAAAGGCGCGTCGCTGGCTTGAAGGCAAAGGACTGCGCTTTATCGCCGCTAACGTCCGCGGGCGCGGCGGCGAAATTGATCTGATCATGAAAGAGGGTCAGGTCATCGTGTTTGTAGAAGTCCGTTTTCGACAGTCCTCCCGTTTTGGCGGTGCTGCCGCCAGCGTGACGCTCGCCAAACAACATAAATTATTACAGACTGCCCACTTGTGGCTTGCCCGCCATAATGGGAGCTTTGATACTGTGGATTGCCGGTTCGATGTGATAGCCTTCACCGGAAATGAGATCGAATGGCTTAAAAAACGCTTTTGGCGAAGACGCATAATTAAGATTTAAAAGGGATAACGTGCTCGAAAGAATTAAAGTGTGCTTCACAGAAAGCATCCAGACTCAGATTGCCGCGGCGGAAGCCCTTCCGGATGCTATCTCGCGTGCCGCAATGACGCTGGTGCAATCCCTGCTTAATGGCAACAAAATCCTCTGTTGTGGCAACGGCACGTCAGCCGCCAACGCACAGCATTTTGCTGCCAGCATGATCAATCGCTTTGAAACAGAACGCCCGAGTTTACCCGCCATTGCACTTAATACCGATAATGTGGTCTTAACGGCAATTGCTAACGATCGTCTGCATGACGAAATTTACGCAAAGCAGGTGCGAGCCCTGGGTCATGCGGGAGATGTGCTGCTGGCCATCTCCACGCGCGGCAATAGCCGGGACATTGTCAAAGCCGTTGAAGCCGCCGTCACCCGCGACATGACCATCGTGGCCTTAACCGGCTATGACGGGGGTGAGCTGGCGGGTCTGCTTGGGCCGCAGGATGTGGAAATCCGCATTCCTTCTCACCGAAGCGCGCGTATTCAGGAGATGCATATGCTTACGGTGAACTGCTTATGTGATTTGATCGATAACACGCTTTTCCCTCACCAGGATGATTAAGGAGTTCTTATGAAGGCTTTATCGACCCTCGCAGTCCTTATGTCTGCATTACTGCTTCAGGGATGTATCGCTGCGGCCGTTGTGGGTACCGCCGCGGTAGGCACCAAAGCGGCAACCGATCCACGCACCGTGGGGACACAGGTGGATGACGGTACGCTGGAGCTGCGCGTCAACAGTGCGCTGTCGAAAGACGAACAAATCAAGAAAGAAGCGCGTATCAACGTGACGGCTTATCAGGGCAAAGTGCTGCTGGCAGGCCAGGCGCCAAATCTGGAGCTCGCCTCTCGCGCGAAACAGATTGCGATGGGCGTCGAAGGGACCACAGAGGTGTTTAACGAAGTGCGCCAGGGCAAGCCAATTGGCCTGGGTGACGCCTCTTCCGATACCTGGATCACCACCAAAGTGCGTTCCCAGCTGCTGGGCTCGGACCAGGTGAAATCCTCCAACGTGAAAGTGACGACTGAAAACGGCGAAGTGTTCCTGCTGGGTCTGGTGACCGACCGTGAAGGGAAAGCGGCGGCGGATATCGCCAGCCGGGTGAGCGGCGTGAAGCACGTCACCACCGCGTTTACTTACATCAAATAAAAAAAATCCCCTCGCTTGAGGGGATTTTTTTGTAGGCCCGGTAAGCGCCAGCGCCACCGGGCTTTTTTTACATCAACGCAATACTGCCCACCATCACCCCGCTCAACGCCACCAGCCCTGCGGTCAGCCACAGCGCTTTCGCCGGGAACGACTTACGCAGCATGATAAGCGACGGCAGGCTTATCGCCGGCAGCGTAATCAGCAGCGCCAGCGCCGGCGCGGTGCCCATACCGGCCAGCATCATGGTCTGAACAATCGGGATTTCCGCCGCCGTTGGGATCACAAACAGGCAGCCCGCAACGGCCATCGCAATGACCCACATCAGCGTGTTGTCGATAGCGCCATCCGCATGCGGGAAGAGCCAGACGCGCGCCGCCCCCAGCACCAGTACCGCCAGGATATAGACCGGGATGGTGCTCCAGAAAAGCTGCCATAGCGCCCTGCCCCAGCGCGCAAAGAAGCCACCCTGCGGTTCGCTGACGTCCAGCTCAACGGCTGCGGGTTCTGCGGCAGAATCCTTGACCAGTTTTTGCACCAGCGTCGCCACAACCAGCACGGTCAGCAGCCCGGCGACCAGGCGGATGAACGCAAAATGCCATCCCAGCACAAAGCCCATAAACACCAGCGTCGCCGGGTTGAGCAGCGGGTTCCCCATCCAGAACGCCAGCGCGCCGCCCATCGACACGTGCTGACGCCGCATCCCTGCGGCCACGGGCGCGGCGCAGCAGGAACACATCATCCCCGGCAGGGAGAAAATCGTCCCCAGCAGCGTGCCCTGAAAGCGCGGCTGCCCAAGGGTTTTCACCAGCCAGTTACGGGGGATAAGCACCTGAATCAGCGAGCCCAGAATGACGCCTAAAACGGCGGCCTTCCAGACGGCAAGGAAGTAGACCATGGCATAGTCCCACGCCGCCTGCAGCGGGCTGGAATCAGCCTGTGCGAGAATAGATTTACCGATGCTGTGCGTTTCGGCGGCGGTGAAGGCTTTGCCGTAGTACGGCTGCCATTTCACGTACCAGAGGCCAACAATGACCACGAGAAAGAAGAGTGCGGGCTTCCACCATTGGACAGGTGTTGCCGCCTGAGATGAAGACTGACCAGTCATAGCATTCCCCGGAGAGTATTAGGTTATTAGCCGGGGGAGTTTACGCCTCGCCCTGCGCGATTTCACGCAGTTTTGCCGAAGGGATAATGTTAACACCCGCTTTCGACGGGGCCAGCCCCTCTTTTAGCATCGCGCGCGCGACGTCCCGCGCCTCGATGGATTTCCAGTTGCCGGGAAGAATGCGAAACAGCGGGGCAAATATCGACTCGTTAAACCGGCGTTCATCCCGGTGGCCGATCAGCATCGAAGGGCGCACTATCGTCAGCTGCTCCCATTTCTGCGCAATCAGCGCATCCTCCATCTTGCCCTTTACCTTGTTGTAGAAGAAAGGCGACCCGGCACTGGCGCCCAGCGCGCTGACCACCAGAAAATGTTTGGCCCCCAGCTTTTTCGCCGTGAGTGCGGTATCCACCACCAGCGTGTAGTCGGCGTGGATAAAGGCCTCTTTGCTGCCCGCCTCCCGCCGCGTGGTGCCCAGACAGCAAAAGGCGATATCAATGGGATCCTGCACCTGCGCCAGCGCGTCGGTCAGCTGAGGATCGTGCGGATTAAAGACGCCGGATAAGTCCGCCAGCGGTCGACGCGTCGGGGCGGCGATATAGTTCACGCGGCGATCCTGAATCAGCAGCCGCAGCAGATGATCGCCCACTAACCCGGTAGCACCCGTAATCAATACCTGACTCATCTTTTCCCCTTTACAGAATTGTCCGTTTGCGAACTCAGCGTCGTCGACCACACTTAGAAGTCTGTTACAGGTAAGTATTTACCACAAGCGGAGAAAAATCAGTCTGAAGCCAAAACAACGGAGGAAGCATGGGCAAGAAAATCGCAGTCTTGATTACCGACGAGTTTGAAGATTCAGAATTCACCTCTCCAGCAGAGGCGTTCCGCAAGGCGGGACATGAGGTCATCACCATTGAGAAAGAGGCGGGTAAAACGGTGACAGGCCATAAGGGCGAGGCGACCGTGACCATCGATGAGAGCATTGATAACGTTAGCCCCTCAGATTTCGACGCTCTGCTGTTACCCGGCGGCCATTCCCCGGATTCCCTGCGCGGGGACGAGCGCTTCGTGACCTTCACCCGAGACTTTGTCTCGACCGGCAAACCGGTCTTTGCCATCTGCCACGGCCCGCAGCTGCTCATCAGCGCAGAAGTGGTCCGCGGGCGTAAGCTTACCGCCGTGAAACCGATCGTTATCGATCTGAAAAACGCGGGGGCCGAGTTTTACGATCAGGAGGTGGTCAACGACAAAGACCAGCTGATCACCAGCCGAACCCCGGACGATCTCCCGGCGTTTAACCGCGAAGCGCTACGCCTCCTCGGCGCGTAACCAGTGCAGCTTCTTGCCAAAGCCCAGGGTGTTGTCGGTAAATTTCAGCTCATCGAGGCGGATTTCCCACACCGGGGCTTTTAGCGCAGCGGCAACGGGAAAGCGGCGCGTGTAGAGCTTACGGCGCGCGTCGCTCTCTTCACCATCCAGACGACGGATCTCCCCTTTAAACTGTACGCCGCGGATCAGCGCGACCGTTTTCGGCTGGCCGTTTACCGTGCCTGCCACCTTTGCCTGCTGGCCGGTCATCTGCGCATGACGCGTTTTGTCTTCACTCATGACATAAAAAGCCACGCGCTCAGGATCGTAGTAGTAAAATGCATTTGCGCACCACATCTCCCCCTCGTCATAGACGCACCAGGTGACAACATGCTGCTTTGCCAGCCAGCGGTTAATGGCGGCCAGTGTTTCCATTTTCGTTCTCTCTCATGCTATGGTGCGTTCACCTTAACATACTGAATCCGTTTACCGTGTGTGGTTTCTCTATCTTGTCCGAACCGCTGATAACGCACTCTACACCGGGATCACCACCGATGTGGCGCGGCGTTTTTTACAACATCAAACGGGGAAAGGGGCAAAGGCGCTGCGGGGGGAAAGGGGAATTACAGCTCGCCTTCTCAGCGGCCGTCGGCGACCGTTCGCTGGCGCTCAGGCTGGAATACCGCATCAAGCAGCTGACGAAGCGCCAGAAAGAGCGCCTCGTGACCGGAGACGGCTCCTTTGAGGCGCTGCGCGAGAGCCTGATTAAAAGCGATTGAAATGGTCGTGATACTCGACCAGGCCATTGACGCCGTTGAGCGCGTCGTCCGCCAGGCGATGGACCTGGAAAGCGGATTCCGTACCCGGCCAGCGGCAGCGCAGATCGTAATGCGCGGCCTGCTCAAAGCCTAAACGGCCATAGAACGCAGGATCGCCCAGCGTGACAACGGCCGCGTAACCGAACTCATTGAGCGAATCCAGCCCTTCATAGACCAGCTGGCGCGCCAGACCCTGCCCGCGATAGCTTTCATCTACCGCCAGCGGCGCCATGCCTACCCACTGCAGCTCTTCGCCCTGAACGATGACCGGACTGAAGGCAACATAGCCCACCACCTGACCTTCGTCATCGGTGGCAACCAGCCCCAGCGTAATCAGGCCGTCTTCGCGAAGGTCGTGGACCAGTTGGGCTTCGGCATCGCTCGCAAAGGCGCGGCGTAACAACGCATCGATCCCCGGCGCATCAATCCCAATTTCGACTCGAATCAGCATGGCTCACCTACTGAAGTGTGTTTACCGTCCGGCGGGGTTTTCAGCCCTGCCTCAACGAAATCTGCCATTTGCATTAACATCACGCGCAGCGCTTTTGGCATCTGCTCCAGCTCAATGGCATCCATTAAATTCTTCACGTACAGGCCCAGCTCCGTGTCGCCTTCAATTACCAGACGGCGCTGGAAGAAGAGCGTATCCGGATCCTGCTTGCGCGCGGCGATCATCAGCAGATCGCTGGCGTTGGCGCTAAAGCTCACATCCGCGTCGGCGGATTCGCGTACGATCAGCTGGTCATTCTCAACGGAGGTAAACCAGCGCAGCCCGATGTCACGCACCTCAATGCTTAACCAGCGGCCTTCCAGGAATTCCAGCTCGCCGTCCTGCAGCGCCTGGCGGAACTGCCAGCTCAGGACCTGTTCCAGCACCTGGCGTTTTAGCGCGAACGGCGCCAGCTTGACCGGCACGCTCAGCATTGATGGACCAAATTGTACGAGACGTGAACGCAGTTTATCCAGCACGAGCTTTACTCCCTGATATCTATAGTCCTGCTATTTTGCCATATCCGAAGCGCAACATAGCGGCGTAAATCAACAAACCGTCGTCAGCCGTACCTCATTATTGGTGTCATCAATACGCCATTAGCTGCCTTAAATCAAAAATTGTCGCGTATGGGTTAATTAAAATCCCAGCTCGTTAACAATTTTGCGATCGACTACATCAGGATAAATTATGGAGCTGCTCTGCCCTGCCGGAAATCTTCCGGCGCTTAAGGCGGCCATCGAAAATGGGGCCGATGCGGTCTATATCGGGCTGAAAGATGACACCAACGCCCGCCATTTTGCTGGCCTCAACTTTACGGAGAAAAAGCTTCAGGAAGCCGTTAACTTCGTTCACCAGCACCGCCGCAAGCTGCATATCGCCATCAATACCTTTGCTCATCCTGACGGCTACGCCCGCTGGCAGCGCGCGGTGGATATGGCAGCACAGCTGGGTGCCGATGCGCTGATCCTGGCCGACCTCGCCATGCTTGAGTATGCGGCAGAACGCTATCCCCATATTGAGCGCCACGTCTCTGTTCAGGCATCTGCCACCAACGAAGAGGCGGTACGTTTTTATCATCAACACTTTGACGTGGCCCGCGTGGTGCTGCCGCGCGTGCTCTCTATTCATCAGGTTAAGCAACTCGCGCGCGTCACGCCAGTACCGCTGGAGGTTTTTGCCTTTGGCAGCCTGTGCATCATGGCCGAAGGCCGCTGCTATCTTTCCTCTTATTTAACCGGAGAATCGCCGAATACCGTCGGGGCCTGCTCTCCTGCCCGCTTTGTTCGCTGGCAGCAGACCCCTCAGGGGCTGGAATCTCGCCTGAATGAGGTGCTGATTGACCGCTACCAGGACGGTGAAAACGCCGGTTATCCCACCCTGTGTAAAGGCCGCTATCTGGTCGACGGCGAGCGCTATCACGCGCTGGAAGAGCCGACCAGCCTCAACACGCTGGAGCTGCTGCCGGAACTGCTGGCGGCCAATATTGCCTCGGTGAAAATTGAAGGACGTCAGCGCAGCCCGCCTATGTGAGCCAGGTAGCGAAAGTGTGGCGTCAGGCCATCGACCGCTGCATGGCGGACCCGCAGAACTACGCACCACAGCAGGCCTGGATGGAAACGCTTGGTTCGATGTCCGAAGGCACGCAAACCACGCTTGGCGCGTATCACCGTAAATGGCAGTGAGAAAATCATGAAATATTCATTAGGACCGGTGCTCTACTACTGGCCAAAAGAGACGCTGGAAGATTTTTACCAACAGGCCGCGACCAGCAGCGCCGACGTGATTTACCTCGGCGAAGCGGTGTGCAGCAAGCGCCGCTCCACCAAAGTGGGCGACTGGCTGGATATGGCAAAGAGCCTTGCCGGCAGCGGCAAGCAGGTGGTGCTCTCCACGCTCGCGCTGGTGCAGGCGTCTTCCGAACTGGGCGAGCTGAAGCGCTACGTCGAAAACGGCGAGTTCCTGCTGGAAGCGAGCGATCTGGGCGTGGTGAACATGTGCGCTGAACGCAGGCTGCCGTTCGTCGCGGGTCATGCCCTCAACTGCTACAACGCCGTCACCCTGCGCCTGCTGCTCAAACAGGGAATGACGCGCTGGTGCATGCCGGTGGAACTCTCCCGCGACTGGCTGGCAAACCTGCTTAACCAGTGCGACGAGCTGGGCATTCGCAATCAGTTTGAAGTGGAAGTCCTGAGCTACGGCCATCTGCCGCTGGCCTACTCCGCCCGCTGCTTCACCGCGCGCTCGGAAGACCGCCCGAAAGACGAATGCGAAACCTGCTGCATCAAGTACCCGAACGGACGCAGCATGCTGTCGCAGGAGAATCAGCAGGTGTTTGTCCTCAACGGTATTCAGACCATGAGCGGCTATGTCTATAACCTCGGCAACGAGCTGGCGTCGATGGACGGGCTGGTGGATATGGTTCGGCTGTCGCCGCTGGATACCGGCGTGTTCGCGATGCTGGACGCCTTCCGCGCCAATGAAAACGGCGCCGCGCCGCTGCCGCTGACGGCAAACAGCGACTGCAACGGCTACTGGAGACGGCTCGCCGGGCTGGAGCTGCAGGCGTAAAAAAGGCTCACTTTGTTAACAACGGTTATCATTATTTAATGCAGTATTAAAGATTCACCGTCGACAAAGTGAGCTGTTATGACTGACAAAACCATTCCGTTTTCGGTGCTGGATCTGGCGCCGATCCCACAAGGCTCCTCGGCAAGAGAAGCCTTTTCGCACTCTCTGGATCTGGCTCAGCTGGCCGAGAAGCGTGGCTATCACCGCTACTGGCTGGCCGAACACCACAACATGGTGGGCATCGCCAGCGCCGCGACCTCGGTACTGATTGGCTATCTGGCAGCAAATACCACCACCCTGCACCTGGGCTCCGGTGGCGTAATGCTGCCGAACCACGCCCCGCTGGTGATTGCCGAGCAGTTTGGCACCCTGAATACCCTCTATCCTGGGCGTATTGATTTGGGTCTTGGTCGTGCGCCCGGCAGCGACCAGCCGACCATGCGCGCCCTGCGCCGCCATATGAGCGGCGATATCGACAACTTCCCGCGCGACGTGGCCGAGCTGGTGGACTGGTTCGACGCGCGCGATCCGAACCCGCACGTACGCCCGGTACCGGGCTACGGTGAGAAGATCCCGGTGTGGCTGTTAGGCTCAAGCCTCTACAGCGCACAGCTCGCCGCACAGCTGGGGCTGCCGTTTGCCTTCGCCTCGCACTTCGCGCCGGATATGCTGCATCAGGCGCTGCATCTTTACCGCACGAACTTTAAACCGTCCGAGCGTCTGGAGAAGCCGTACGCGATGGTGTGTATCAACATCATTGCCGCCGACAGCAATCGCGACGCGGAATTCCTGTTCACCTCAATGCAGCAGGCGTTTGTGAAGCTGCGCCGCGGTGAGACGGGCCAGCTTCCGCCGCCGGTGGAGAATATGCATCAGCTGTGGTCCGCCTCCGAGCAGTATGGCGTGCAGCAGGCGCTGAGCATGTCGCTGGTAGGCGATAAATCGAAAGTGCGCCACGGGCTGGACGCGGTGCTGCGCGAAACGCAGGCGGATGAGATTATGGTTAACGGCCAGATTTTCGATCACCAGGCGCGTTTGCATTCGTTTGAACTGGCGATGCAGGTGAAAGAGGAACTGGTGGGGTAGTTTTTTGCTTTTCTCCCTCTCCCTATGGGAGAGGGCCGGCGTGAGGGGTTCAACCCCTCGTTTTACTGATACACAGGCAACAGATTAAAACTCGACAGCACGTGTACCAGTGCGTTACCAACGCCGAATACCAGAATCAGCACAATCATCGGCTTGCCACCCCAGACGCGGAATTTCGGGCTACCGAAGCGTTTACGTGATTTGCGCGCCAGCAGCGCCGGCACAATCGCCGCCCAGATAGTTGCCGCCAGCCCTGCATAGCCGATGGCGTACAGGAAGCCGTTCGGCCACAACAGACCGCCCACAATCGGCGGCAGGAAGGTCAGCAGCGCGGTTTTTAAACGCCCCATCGCAGAATCATCAAAGCCGAACAGATCCGCCAGAT
Organism: Allium fistulosum; assembly: GCA_030737815.1. Classification (NCBI taxonomy): domain Eukaryota; kingdom Viridiplantae; phylum Streptophyta; class Magnoliopsida; order Asparagales; family Amaryllidaceae; genus Allium; species Allium fistulosum. The sequence goes on from JASFAW010000010.1 coordinate 78,558,448, forward strand.
AGTCAAACAAGCCCAGCGTCACGCCCAGGAAAGAGCTCGCCACCGCAAAGTTAGAGAAGATAACCAGCAGTAGATCCAGGCTGCGGCTGTTCAGCACGCCGCTCAGCGCCTGCACCAGCACGTCGATGTTACCGCCCTTCTGGGCAATGCCGATAAATTCCGGACGCGGGATGTTGCCCATCGTCCCCAGCAGCCAAATCACATACAGACCCAGCGCCAGCAGCGTGCCGTAGACCAGACACTTCACAATGGTGCGGGGATCTTTGCCGTAGTACTTCATCAGGCTCGGCACGTTACCGTGGTAACCGAACGACGCCAGACAGAACGGCAGCGTCATCAGCAGGTACGGCGTGTAGGAGGTGTTCACTTCGTCGACGTTAAACAGCGTGGCGGGCGTCACGTGCCCCAGCAGGCTGCCGAAGGTCAGGAAGAAAGTGATGACCTTCGCGCCTAATACGATCGCCGTCATGCGGCTCACCGCTTTGGTACTCATCCAGACGATAAACGCCACAGCCAGCGCAAAACACAGCCCTGCCAGACGCGCCGGAACGTTCATCGACATCTCCGAGAAGGTATGGTGCAGAATCGAGCCGCTCGCTGAAATGTACGCGTAGGTCAGGATATAGAGCACAAACGCGATGGACAGGCCGTTCACCAGGTTCCAGCCTTTGCCCAGCAGATCTTTGGTGATGGTGTCGAAGCTGGAGCCAATGCGGTAGTTCAGGTTTGCTTCAAGGATCATCAGCCCGGAATGGAGCATGCAGAACCAGGTAAAGACCAGCGCCGCCAGCGACCAGAAGAACCACGCACCGGACATGACCACTGGCAGGGAAAACATCCCGGCACCAATGATGGTTCCGCCGATGATCACCACGCCGCCAAGCAGCGAAGGTGACGTTTGGGTGGTGGTTAGTGTCGCCATACAGCCTTTTCTCCAGTCAATCATGCGGTTCTGCATTTTAATGTGACGCACTGTACCAGTACAAGAGTACAAAAGGAATAAAAAAAGCCCCGATAGCGTGTATCGGGGCTGTATATTTTACTTTACGTCAGTTGCGTAAGGCTTACGCGTCACGGCGACGGCTGGTGCCTTCATCACGACGTGGGCCGCGGTTTTCGCGACGCTCGCCGGAGAAACGACGACCTTCACCACCGCGACCTTCGCTGCGGCCGCCTTCACGACGCTCGCCACCGAAGCTGCGACCACCGCCACGACGTTCGCCACCGCGGTCAGGACGTGGCTGTGCATCGCCCATCAGCTGCATGTTCATCGGCTTGTTCAGGATGCGGGTACGCGTAAAGTGCTGCAGCACTTCGCCCGGCATGCCTTTTGGCAGCTCGATGGTAGAGTGGGATGCGAACAGCTTGATGTTACCAATGTAACGGCTGCTGATGTCGCCTTCGTTAGCGATCGCGCCAACGATGTGACGAACTTCAACGCCATCATCACGGCCCACTTCAATGCGGTACAGTTCCATATCACCCGCGTCGCGACGTTCACGACGTGGACGATCTTCACCACCACGCTCTGGACGGTCACCACGTGGGCCACGGTCATTGCGGTCATTGCGGTCGCCACGACGTTCGAAGCGATCGTCACGGTCACGGAATTCACGCTTAGGACGCATCGGCGCATCTGGTGGCACGATCAGGCTACGTTCGCCCTGAGCCATTTTCAGCAGTGCTGCAGCCAGGGTTTCCATGTCCAGCTCTTCGCCTTCAGCAACAGGCTGAATCTGCGACAGCAGCGCACGGTACTGGTCCAGATCGCTGCTTTCCAGCTGCTGCTGTACTTTCGCGGCGAATTTTTCCAGGCGGCGTTTGCCCAGCAGATCTGCATTTGGCAGGTCAGCTTCTGGAATGGTCAGCTTCATGGTGCGTTCAATGTTACGCAGCAGACGACGCTCGCGGTTCTCAACGAACAGCAGCGCACGACCCGCACGACCCGCACGACCGGTACGGCCGATACGGTGAACGTAAGACTCGGAATCCATCGGGATGTCGTAGTTAACAACCAGGCTGATACGCTCAACGTCCAGACCACGTGCTGCCACGTCGGTTGCAATCAGGATATCCAGACGACCGTCTTTCAGACGCTCCAGAGTCTGCTCACGCAGGGCCTGGTTCATGTCGCCGTTCAGCGCTGCGCTGTTGTAGCCGCTACGCTCCAGGGCTTCAGCCACTTCCAGGGTCGCGTTTTTGGTACGCACGAAGATAATCGCCGCATCAAAATCTTCCGCTTCCAGGAAACGTACCAGCGCTTCGTTTTTGCGCATGCCGTACACAGACCAGTAGCTCTGGCTGATGTCCGGGCGAGTGGTAACGCTGGACTGAATACGCACTTCCTGAGGATCTTTCATGAAGCGCTTGGTGATACGACGAATCGCTTCTGGCATGGTGGCAGAGAACAGCGCGGTCTGATGACCGTCCGGGATCTGCGCCATGATGGTTTCGACGTCTTCGATGAAGCCCATACGCAGCATTTCATCTGCTTCATCCAGTACCAGGCCGCTCAGTTTAGAGAGGTCCAGAGTACCGCGCTTCAGGTGATCCAGCAGACGGCCCGGCGTACCGACAACAATCTGTGGGCCCTGGCGCAGGGCGCGTAACTGCACGTCATAACGCTGGCCGCCGTACAGGGCTACCACGTTTACGCCGCGCATATGTTTAGAGAATTCCGTCATGGCTTCTGCAACCTGAACAGCCAGTTCACGGGTTGGAGCCAGGACGAGGATCTGCGGTGCACGCAGGTCCGGATCAATGTTGTTCAGCAGCGGCAGCGAGAATGCTGCAGTTTTACCGCTACCAGTCTGGGCCATGCCCAGCACGTCACGACCAGAAAGCAGGTGTGGGATACACTCAGCCTGGATCGGAGATGGTTTTTCGTAACCCAGATCGTTAAGGGCTTCAAGGATAGGAGCCTTCAGGCCCAGATCTGCAAAAGTGGTTTCGAATTCAGCCATGTAGTACAAGTGCCTCGATATTAATGGCGGCCAGTCTACTTAGCTCATCGTGAAACATGATTAGCAATTTTCATTGAAAAGTGTGAACCGGCTCAAAGTAGGTGTATTGACGAACAACAACGCCCTCACCAGTTAAGGTGATGGCAATCAAAAGATTACGGGCTGATGTTTATGTCGTCAGCTATTGCTGGTCCGATTCTGCCAGGTCGTCATGCTCCTGGCCCAAGAGCGATAATTCCAACAATGC
>JASFAW010000010.1:78566857-78569357 GCA_030737815.1 Allium fistulosum
GCCTTGCTTCGAGTCGGGAAGGTGAAAACTCGGGGCGCGCTTCGTGTAAAACTGGAAAATACCCGAAGCATGCAATTGGAAGGAGCTGCTTCGAGTCGCATGATGGAAAACTCGGAGCGCGCTTCGGGAAAATCGGCATTTTTCTCGAGGCCAGCCCGAGGAAGTCCCTGCTTCGAGTCGAGCACGTGAAAACTGCCAGCGTGCTTCGGGTCATTCGGCTACTTACCCGGAGCTCTCCCTGGACGATATTGCTCCGAGAAAACACGGAACTTGCTTTGGCTCGAGCATTCGGAAATTTGAAGCTGGGTCGGGAACGAGCATACGGATCGAGCGTACGCACGTCCGATGCGTGCTCCGAGTCGAGCCGAGAGTGGACTCGAGAAATATGTCCGCTATCCCGCATAACCGTGAACTCGGTCGTGCGTTCGGCAAGTCGACACGCTTTTGGGCCTTGCTTCGAGTCGGGAAGGTGAAAACTCGGGGCGCGCTTCGTGTAAAACTGGAAAATACCCGAAGCATGCAATTGGAAGGAGCTGCTTCGAGTCGCACGATGGAAAACTCGGAGCGCGCTTCGGGAAAATCGGCATTTTTCTCGAGGCCAGCCCGAGGAAGTCCCTGCTTCGAGTCGAGCACGTGAAAACTGCCAGCGTGCTTCGGGTCATTCGGCTACTTGCCCGGGGCTCTCCCTGGACGATATTGCTCCGAGAAAACACGGAACTTGCTTTGGCTCGAGCATTCGGAAATTTGAAGCTGGGTCGGGAACGAGCATACGGATCGAGCGTACGCACGTCCGATGCGTGCTCCGAGTCGAGCCGAGAGTCGACTCGAGAAATATGTCCGCTATCCCGCATAACCGTGAACTCGGTCGTGCGTTCGGCAAGTCGACACGCTTTTGGGCCTTGCTTCGAGTCGGGAAGGTGAAAACTCGGGGCGCGCTTCGTGTAAAACTGGAAAATGCCCGAAGCATGCAATTGGAAGGAGCTGCTTCGAGTCGCACGATGGAAAACTCGGAGCGCGCTTCGGGAAAATCGGCATTTTTCTCGAGGCCAGAACGAGGAAGTCCCTGCTTCGAGTCGAGCACGTGAAAACTGCCAGCGTGCTTCGGGTCATTCGGCTACTTGCCCGGGGCTCTCCCTGGACGATATTGCTCCGAGAAAACACGGAACTTGCTTTGGCTCGAGCATTCGGAAATTTGAAGCTGGGTCGGGAACGAGCATACGGATCGAGCGTACGCACGTCCGATGCGTGCTCCGAGTCGAGCCGAGACTCGACTCGAGAAATATGTCCGCTATCCCGCATAACCGTGAACTCGGTCGTGCGTTCGGCAAGTCGACACGCTTTTGGGCCTTGCTTCGAGTCGGGAAGGTGAAAACTCGGGGCGCGCTTCTTGTAAAACTGGAAAATGCCCGAAGCATGCAATTGGAAGGAGCTGCTTCGAGTCGCACGATGGAAAACTCGGAGCGCGCTTCGGGAAAATCGGCATTTTTCTCGAGGCCAGCCCGAGGAAGTCCCTGCTTCGAGTCGAGCACGTGAAAACTGCCAGCGTGCTTCGGGTCATTCGGCTACTTGCCCGGGGCTCTCCCTGGACGATATTGCTCCGAGAAAACACGGAACTTGCTTTGGCTCGAGCATTCGGAAATTTGAAGCTGGGTCGGGAACGAGCATACGGATCGAGCGTACGCACGTCCGATGCGTGCTCCGAGTCGAGCCGAGAGTCGACTCGAGAAATATGACCGCTATCCCGCATAACCGTGAACTCGGTCGTGCGTTCGGCAAGTCGACACGCTTCTGGGCCTTGCTTCGAGTCGGGAAGGTGAAAACTCGGGGCGCGCTTCGTGTAAAACTGGAAAATGCCCGAAGCATGCAATTGGAAGGAGCTGCTTCGAGTCGCACGATGGAAAACTCGGAGCGCGCTTCGGGAAAATCGGCATTTTTCTCGAGGCCAGCCCGAGGAAGTCCCTGCTTCGAGTCGAGCACGTGAAAACTGCCAGCGTGCTTCGGGTCATTCGGCTACTTGCCCGGGGCTCTCCCTGGACGATATTGCTCCGAGAAAACACGGAACTTGCTTTGGCTCGAGCATTCGGAAATTTGAAGCTGGGTCGGGAACGAGCATACGGATCGAGCGTACGCACGTCCAGTGCGTGCTCCGAGTCGAGCCGAGAGTCGACTCGAGAAATATGACCGCTATCCCGCATAACCGTGAACTCGGTCGTGCGTTCGGCAAGTCGACACGCTTTTGGGCCTTGCTTCGAGTCGGGAAGGTGAAAACTCGGGGCGCGCTTCGTGTCAAACTGGAAAATACCCGAAGCATGCATTTGGAAGCAGCTGCTTCGAGTCGCACGATGGAAAACTCGGAGCGCGCTTCGGGAAAATCGGCATTTTTCTCGAGGCAAGCACGAGCAAGTCCCTGCTTCGAGTCGAGCACGTGAAAACTGCCAGCGTGCTTCGGGTCATTCGGCTACTTGCCCGGAGCTCTCCCTGGACGATATTGCTCCGAGAA
>JASFAW010000010.1:78579357-78596857 GCA_030737815.1 Allium fistulosum
CTCGAGCATTCGGAAATTTGAAGCTGGGTCGGGAACGAGCATACGGATCGAGCGTACGCACGTCCGATGCGTGCTCCGAGTCGAGCCGAGAGTGGACTCGAGAAATATGTCCGCTATCCCGCATAACCGTGAACTCGGTCGTGCGTTCGGCAAGTCGACACGCTTTTGGGCCTTGCTTCGAGTCGGGAAGGTGAAAACTCGGGGCGCGCTTCGTGTAAAACTGGAAAATACCCGAAGCATGCAATTGGAAGGAGCTGCTTCGAGTCGCACGATGGAAAACTCGGAGCGCGCTTCGGGAAAATCGGCATTTTTCTCGAGGCCAGCCCGAGGAAGTCCCTGCTTCGAGTCGAGCACGTGAAAACTGCCAGCGTGCTTCGGGTCATTCGGCTACTTGCCCGGGGCTCTCCCTGGACGATATTGCTCCGAGAAAACACGGAACTTGCTTTGGCTCGAGCATTCGGAAATTTGAAGCTGGGTCGGGAACGAGCATACGGATCGAGCGTACGCACGTCCGATGCGTGCTCCGAGTCGAGCCGAGAGTCGACTCGAGAAATATGTCCGCTATCCCGCATAACCGTGAACTCGGTCGTGCGTTCGGCAAGTCGACACGCTTTTGGGCCTTGCTTCGAGTCGGGAAGGTGAAAACTCGGGGCGCGCTTCGTGTAAAACTGGAAAATGCCCGAAGCATGCAATTGGAAGGAGCTGCTTCGAGTCGCACGATGGAAAACTCGGAGCGCGCTTCGGGAAAATCGGCATTTTTCTCGAGGCCAGAACGAGGAAGTCCCTGCTTCGAGTCGAGCACGTGAAAACTGCCAGCGTGCTTCGGGTCATTCGGCTACTTGCCCGGGGCTCTCCCTGGACGATATTGCTCCGAGAAAACACGGAACTTGCTTTGGCTCGAGCATTCGGAAATTTGAAGCTGGGTCGGGAACGAGCATACGGATCGAGCGTACGCACGTCCGATGCGTGCTCCGAGTCGAGCCGAGACTCGACTCGAGAAATATGTCCGCTATCCCGCATAACCGTGAACTCGGTCGTGCGTTCGGCAAGTCGACACGCTTTTGGGCCTTGCTTCGAGTCGGGAAGGTGAAAACTCGGGGCGCGCTTCTTGTAAAACTGGAAAATGCCCGAAGCATGCAATTGGAAGGAGCTGCTTCGAGTCGCACGATGGAAAACTCGGAGCGCGCTTCGGGAAAATCGGCATTTTTCTCGAGGCCAGCCCGAGGAAGTCCCTGCTTCGAGTCGAGCACGTGAAAACTGCCAGCGTGCTTCGGGTCATTCGGCTACTTGCCCGGGGCTCTCCCTGGACGATATTGCTCCGAGAAAACACGGAACTTGCTTTGGCTCGAGCATTCGGAAATTTGAAGCTGGGTCGGGAACGAGCATACGGATCGAGCGTACGCACGTCCGATGCGTGCTCCGAGTCGAGCCGAGAGTCGACTCGAGAAATATGACCGCTATCCCGCATAACCGTGAACTCGGTCGTGCGTTCGGCAAGTCGACACGCTTCTGGGCCTTGCTTCGAGTCGGGAAGGTGAAAACTCGGGGCGCGCTTCGTGTAAAACTGGAAAATGCCCGAAGCATGCAATTGGAAGGAGCTGCTTCGAGTCGCACGATGGAAAACTCGGAGCGCGCTTCGGGAAAATCGGCATTTTTCTCGAGGCCAGCCCGAGGAAGTCCCTGCTTCGAGTCGAGCACGTGAAAACTGCCAGCGTGCTTCGGGTCATTCGGCTACTTGCCCGGGGCTCTCCCTGGACGATATTGCTCCGAGAAAACACGGAACTTGCTTTGGCTCGAGCATTCGGAAATTTGAAGCTGGGTCGGGAACGAGCATACGGATCGAGCGTACGCACGTCCAGTGCGTGCTCCGAGTCGAGCCGAGAGTCGACTCGAGAAATATGACCGCTATCCCGCATAACCGTGAACTCGGTCGTGCGTTCGGCAAGTCGACACGCTTTTGGGCCTTGCTTCGAGTCGGGAAGGTGAAAACTCGGGGCGCGCTTCGTGTCAAACTGGAAAATACCCGAAGCATGCATTTGGAAGCAGCTGCTTCGAGTCGCACGATGGAAAACTCGGAGCGCGCTTCGGGAAAATCGGCATTTTTCTCGAGGCAAGCACGAGCAAGTCCCTGCTTCGAGTCGAGCACGTGAAAACTGCCAGCGTGCTTCGGGTCATTCGGCTACTTGCCCGGAGCTCTCCCTGGACGATATTGCTCCGAGAAAACACGGAACTTGCTTTGGCTCGAGCATTCGGAAATTTGAAGCTGGGTCGGGAACGAGCATACGGATCGAGCGTACGCACGTCCGATGCGTGCTCCGAGTCGAGCCGAGAGTCGACTCGAGAAATATGTCCGCTATCCCGCATAACCGTGAACTCGGTCGTGCGTTCGGCAAGTCGACACGCTTTTGGGCCTTGCTTCGAGTCGGGAAGGTGAAAACTCGGGGCGCGCTTCGTGTAAAACTGGAAAATGCCCGAAGCATGCAATTGGAAGGAGCTGCTTCGAGTCGCACGATGGAAAACTCGGAGCGCGCTTCGGGAAAATCGGCATTTTTCTCGAGGCCAGAACGAGGAAGTCCCTGCTTCGAGTCGAGCACGTGAAAACTGCCAGCGTGCTTCGGGTCATTCGGCTACTTGCCCGGGGCTCTCCCTGGACGATATTGCTCCGAGAAAACACGGAACTTGCTTTGGCTCGAGCATTCGGAAATTTGAAGCTGGGTCGGGAACGAGCATACGGATCGAGCGTACGCACGTCCGATGCGTGCTCCGAGTCGAGCCGAGACTCGACTCGAGAAATATGTCCGCTATCCCGCATAACCGTGAACTCGGTCGTGCGTTCGGCAAGTCGACACGCTTTTGGGCCTTGCTTCGAGTCGGGAAGGTGAAAACTCGGGGCGCGCTTCTTGTAAAACTGGAAAATGCCCGAAGCATGCAATTGGAAGGAGCTGCTTCGAGTCGCACGATGGAAAACTCGGAGCGCGCTTCGGGAAAATCGGCATTTTTCTCGAGGCCAGCCCGAGGAAGTCCCTGCTTCGAGTCGAGCACGTGAAAACTGCCAGCGTGCTTCGGGTCATTCGGCTACTTGCCCGGGGCTCTCCCTGGACGATATTGCTCCGAGAAAACACGGAACTTGCTTTGGCTCGAGCATTCGGAAATTTGAAGCTGGGTCGGGAACGAGCATACGGATCGAGCGTACGCACGTCCGATGCGTGCTCCGAGTCGAGCCGAGAGTCGACTCGAGAAATATGACCGCTATCCCGCATAACCGTGAACTCGGTCGTGCGTTCGGCAAGTCGACACGCTTCTGGGCCTTGCTTCGAGTCGGGAAGGTGAAAACTCGGGGCGCGCTTCGTGTAAAACTGGAAAATGCCCGAAGCATGCAATTGGAAGGAGCTGCTTCGAGTCGCACGATGGAAAACTCGGAGCGCGCTTCGGGAAAATCGGCATTTTTCTCGAGGCCAGCCCGAGGAAGTCCCTGCTTCGAGTCGAGCACGTGAAAACTGCCAGCGTGCTTCGGGTCATTCGGCTACTTGCCCGGGGCTCTCCCTGGACGATATTGCTCCGAGAAAACACGGAACTTGCTTTGGCTCGAGCATTCGGAAATTTGAAGCTGGGTCGGGAACGAGCATACGGATCGAGCGTACGCACGTCCAGTGCGTGCTCCGAGTCGAGCCGAGAGTCGACTCGAGAAATATGACCGCTATCCCGCATAACCGTGAACTCGGTCGTGCGTTCGGCAAGTCGACACGCTTTTGGGCCTTGCTTCGAGTCGGGAAGGTGAAAACTCGGGGCGCGCTTCGTGTCAAACTGGAAAATACCCGAAGCATGCATTTGGAAGCAGCTGCTTCGAGTCGCACGATGGAAAACTCGGAGCGCGCTTCGGGAAAATCGGCATTTTTCTCGAGGCAAGCACGAGCAAGTCCCTGCTTCGAGTCGAGCACGTGAAAACTGCCAGCGTGCTTCGGGTCATTCGGCTACTTGCCCGGAGCTCTCCCTGGACGATATTGCTCCGAGAAAACACGGAACTTGCTTTGGCTCGAGCATTCGGAAATTTGAAGCTGGGTCGGGAACGAGCATACGGATCGAGCGTACGCACGTCCAGTGCGTGCTCCGAGTCGAGCCGAGAGTCGACTCGAGAAATATGACCGCTATCCCGCATAACCGTTAACTCGGTCGTGCGTTCGGCAAGTCGACACGCTTTTGGGCCTTGCTTCGAGTCGGGAAGGTGAAAACTCAAGGCGCGCTTCGTGTAAAACTGGAAAATACCCGAAGCATGCAATTGGAAGGAGCTGCTTCGAGTCGCACGATGGAAAACTCGGAGCGCGCTTCGGGAAAATCGGCATTTTTCTCGAGGCCAGCCCGAGGAAGTCCCTGCTTCGAGTCGAGCACGTGAAAACTGCCAGCGTGCTTCGGGTCATTCGGCTACTTGCCCGGAGCTCTCCCTGGACGATATTGCTCCGAGAAAACACGGAACTTGCTTTGGCTCGAGCATTCGGAAATTTGAAGCTGGGTCGGGAACGAGCATACGGATCGAGCGTACGCACGTCCGATGCGTGCTCCGAGTCGAGCCGAGAGTGGACTCGAGAAATATGTCCGCTATCCCGCATAACCGTGAACTCGGTCGTGCGTTCGGCAAGTCGACACGCTTTTGGGCCTTGCTTCGAGTCGGGAAGGTGAAAACTCGGGGCGCGCTTCGTGTAAAACTGGAAAATACCCGAAGCATGCAATTGGAAGGAGCTGCTTCGAGTCGCACGATGGAAAACTCGGAGCGCGCTTCGGGAAAATCGGCATTTTTCTCGAGGCCAGCCCGAGGAAGTCCCTGCTTCGAGTCGAGCACGTGAAAACTGCCAGCGTGCTTCGGGTCATTCGGCTACTTGCCCGGGGCTCTCCCTGGACGATATTGCTCCGAGAAAACACGGAACTTGCTTTGGCTCGAGCATTCGGAAATTTGAAGCTGGGTCGGGAACGAGCATACGGATCGAGCGTACGCACGTCCGATGCGTGCTCCGAGTCGAGCCGAGAGTCGACTCGAGAAATATGTCCGCTATCCCGCATAACCGTGAACTCGGTCGTGCGTTCGGCAAGTCGACACGCTTTTGGGCCTTGCTTCGAGTCGGGAAGGTGAAAACTCGGGGCGCGCTTCGTGTAAAACTGGAAAATGCCCGAAGCATGCAATTGGAAGGAGCTGCTTCGAGTCGCACGATGGAAAACTCGGAGCGCGCTTCGGGAAAATCGGCATTTTTCTCGAGGCCAGAACGAGGAAGTCCCTGCTTCGAGTCGAGCACGTGAAAACTGCCAGCGTGCTTCGGGTCATTCGGCTACTTGCCCGGGGCTCTCCCTGGACGATATTGCTCCGAGAAAACACGGAACTTGCTTTGGCTCGAGCATTCGGAAATTTGAAGCTGGGTCGGGAACGAGCATACGGATCGAGCGTACGCACGTCCGATGCGTGCTCCGAGTCGAGCCGAGACTCGACTCGAGAAATATGTCCGCTATCCCGCATAACCGTGAACTCGGTCGTGCGTTCGGCAAGTCGACACGCTTTTGGGCCTTGCTTCGAGTCGGGAAGGTGAAAACTCGGGGCGCGCTTCTTGTAAAACTGGAAAATGCCCGAAGCATGCAATTGGAAGGAGCTGCTTCGAGTCGCACGATGGAAAACTCGGAGCGCGCTTCGGGAAAATCGGCATTTTTCTCGAGGCCAGCCCGAGGAAGTCCCTGCTTCGAGTCGAGCACGTGAAAACTGCCAGCGTGCTTCGGGTCATTCGGCTACTTGCCCGGGGCTCTCCCTGGACGATATTGCTCCGAGAAAACACGGAACTTGCTTTGGCTCGAGCATTCGGAAATTTGAAGCTGGGTCGGGAACGAGCATACGGATCGAGCGTACGCACGTCCGATGCGTGCTCCGAGTCGAGCCGAGAGTCGACTCGAGAAATATGACCGCTATCCCGCATAACCGTGAACTCGGTCGTGCGTTCGGCAAGTCGACACGCTTCTGGGCCTTGCTTCGAGTCGGGAAGGTGAAAACTCGGGGCGCGCTTCGTGTAAAACTGGAAAATGCCCGAAGCATGCAATTGGAAGGAGCTGCTTCGAGTCGCACGATGGAAAACTCAGAGCGCGCTTCGGGAAAATCGGCATTTTTCTCGAGGCCAGCCCGAGGAAGTCCCTGCTTCGAGTCGAGCACGTGAAAACTGCCAGCGTGCTTCGGGTCATTCGGCTACTTGCCCGGGGCTCTCCCTGGACGATATTGCTCCGAGAAAACACGGAACTTGCTTTGGCTCGAGCATTCGGAAATTTGAAGCTGGGTCGGGAACGAGCATACGGATCGAGCGTACGCACGTCCAGTGCGTGCTCCGAGTCGAGCCGAGAGTCGACTCGAGAAATATGACCGCTATCCCGCATAACCGTGAACTCGGTCGTGCGTTCGGCAAGTCGACACGCTTTTGGGCCTTGCTTCGAGTCGGGAAGGTGAAAACTCGGGGCGCGCTTCGTGTCAAACTGGAAAATACCCGAAGCATGCATTTGGAAGCAGCTGCTTCGAGTCGCACGATGGAAAACTCGGAGCGCGCTTCGGGAAAATCGGCATTTTTCTCGAGGCAAGCACGAGCAAGTCCCTGCTTCGAGTCGAGCACGTGAAAACTGCCAGCGTGCTTCGGGTCATTCGGCTACTTGCCCGGAGCTCTCCCTGGACGATATTGCTCCGAGAAAACACGGAACTTGCTTTGGCTCGAGCATTCGGAAATTTGAAGCTGGGTCGGGAACGAGCATACGGATCGAGCGTACGCACGTCCGATGCGTGCTCCGAGTCGAGCCGAGAGTCGACTCGAGAAATATGTCCGCTATCCCGCATAACCGTGAACTCGGTCGTGCGTTCGGCAAGTCGACACGCTTTTGGGCCTTGCTTCGAGTCGGGAAGGTGAAAACTCGGGGCGCGCTTCGTGTAAAACTGGAAAATGCCCGAAGCATGCAATTGGAAGGAGCTGCTTCGAGTCGCACGATGGAAAACTCGGAGCGCGCTTCGGGAAAATCGGCATTTTTCTCGAGGCCAGAACGAGGAAGTCCCTGCTTCGAGTCGAGCACGTGAAAACTGCCAGCGTGCTTCGGGTCATTCGGCTACTTGCCCGGGGCTCTCCCTGGACGATATTGCTCCGAGAAAACACGGAACTTGCTTTGGCTCGAGCATTCGGAAATTTGAAGCTGGGTCGGGAACGAGCATACGGATCGAGCGTACGCACGTCCGATGCGTGCTCCGAGTCGAGCCGAGACTCGACTCGAGAAATATGTCCGCTATCCCGCATAACCGTGAACTCGGTCGTGCGTTCGGCAAGTCGACACGCTTTTGGGCCTTGCTTCGAGTCGGGAAGGTGAAAACTCGGGGCGCGCTTCTTGTAAAACTGGAAAATGCCCGAAGCATGCAATTGGAAGGAGCTGCTTCGAGTCGCACGATGGAAAACTCGGAGCGCGCTTCGGGAAAATCGGCATTTTTCTCGAGGCCAGCCCGAGGAAGTCCCTGCTTCGAGTCGAGCACGTGAAAACTGCCAGCGTGCTTCGGGTCATTCGGCTACTTGCCCGGGGCTCTCCCTGGACGATATTGCTCCGAGAAAACACGGAACTTGCTTTGGCTCGAGCATTCGGAAATTTGAAGCTGGGTCGGGAACGAGCATACGGATCGAGCGTACGCACGTCCGATGCGTGCTCCGAGTCGAGCCGAGAGTCGACTCGAGAAATATGACCGCTATCCCGCATAACCGTGAACTCGGTCGTGCGTTCGGCAAGTCGACACGCTTCTGGGCCTTGCTTCGAGTCGGGAAGGTGAAAACTCGGGGCGCGCTTCGTGTAAAACTGGAAAATGCCCGAAGCATGCAATTGGAAGGAGCTGCTTCGAGTCGCACGATGGAAAACTCGGAGCGCGCTTCGGGAAAATCGGCATTTTTCTCGAGGCCAGCCCGAGGAAGTCCCTGCTTCGAGTCGAGCACGTGAAAACTGCCAGCGTGCTTCGGGTCATTCGGCTACTTGCCCGGGGCTCTCCCTGGACGATATTGCTCCGAGAAAACACGGAACTTGCTTTGGCTCGAGCATTCGGAAATTTGAAGCTGGGTCGGGAACGAGCATACGGATCGAGCGTACGTACGTCCAGTGCGTGCTCCGAGTCGAGCCGAGAGTCGACTCGAGAAATATGACCGCTATCCCGCATAACCGTGAACTCGGTCGTGCGTTCGGCAAGTCGACACGCTTTTGGGCCTTGCTTCGAGTCGGGAAGGTGAAAACTCGGGGCGCGCTTCGTGTCAAACTGGAAAATACCCGAAGCATGCATTTGGAAGCAGCTGCTTCGAGTCGCACGATGGAAAACTCGGAGCGCGCTTCGGGAAAATCGGCATTTTTCTCGAGGCAAGCACGAGCAAGTCCCTGCTTCGAGTCGAGCACGTGAAAACTGCCAGCGTGCTTCGGGTCATTCGGCTACTTGCCCGGAGCTCTCCCTGGACGATATTGCTCCGAGAAAACACGGAACTTGCTTTGGCTCGAGCATTCGGAAATTTGAAGCTGGGTCGGGAACGAGCATACGGATCGAGCGTACGCACGTCCAGTGCGTGCTCCGAGTCGAGCCGAGAGTCGACTCGAGAAATATGACCGCTATCCCGCATAACCGTTAACTCGGTCGTGCGTTCGGCAAGTCGACACGCTTTTGGGCCTTGCTTCGAGTCGGGAAGGTGAAAACTCGGGGCGCGCTTCGTGTCAAACTGGAAAATACCCGAAGCATGCATTTGGAAGCAGCTGCTTCGAGTCGCACGATGGAAAACTCGGAGCGCGCTTAGGGAAAATCGGCATTTTTCTCGAGGCAAGCACGAGCAAGTCCTTGCTTCGAGTCGAGCACGTGAAAACTGCCAGCGTGCTTCGGGTCATTCGGCTACTTGCCCGGGGCTCTCCCTGGACGATATTGCTCCGAGAAAACACGGAACTTGCTTTGGCTCGAGCATTCGGAAATTTGAAGCTGGGTCGGGAACGAGCATACGGATCGAGCGTACGCACGTCCAGTGCGTGCTCCGAGTCGAGCCGAGAGTCGACTCGAGAAATATGACCGCTATCCCGCATAACCGTGAACTCGGTCGTGCGTTCGGCAAGTCGACACGCTTTTGGGCCTTGCTTCGAGTCGGGAAGGTGAAAACTCGGGGCGCGCTTCGTGTCAAACTGGAAAATACCCGAAGCATGCATTTGGAAGCAGCTGCTTCGAGTCGCACGATGGAAAACTCGGAGCGCGCTTCGGGAAAATCGGCATTTTTCTCGAGGCAAGCACGAGCAAGTCCCTGCTTCGAGTCGAGCACGTGAAAACTGCCAGCGTGCTTCGGGTCATTCGGCTACTTGCCCGGAGCTCTCCCTGGACGATATTGCTCCGAGAAAACACGGAACTTGCTTTGGCTCGAGCATTCGGAAATTTGAAGCTGGGTCGGGAACGAGCATACGGATCGAGCGTACGCACGTCCAGTGCGTGCTCCGAGTCGAGCCGAGAGTCGACTCGAGAAATATGACCGCTATCCCGCATAACCGTTAACTCGGTCGTGCGTTCGGCAAGTCGACACGCTTTTGGGCCTTGCTTCGAGTCGGGAAGGTGAAAACTCAAGGCGCGCTTCGTGTAAAACTGGAAAATACCCGAAGCATGCAATTGGAAGGAGCTGCTTCGAGTCGCACGATGGAAAACTCGGAGCGCGCTTCGGGAAAATCGGCATTTTTCTCGAGGCCAGCCCGAGGAAGTCCCTGCTTCGAGTCGAGCACGTGAAAACTGCCAGCGTGCTTCGGGTCATTCGGCTACTTGCCCGGAGCTCTCCCTGGACGATATTGCTCCGAGAAAACACGGAACTTGCTTTGGCTCGAGCATTCGGAAATTTGAAGCTGGGTCGGGAACGAGCATACGGATCGAGCGTACGCACGTCCGATGCGTGCTCCGAGTCGAGCCGAGAGTGGACTCGAGAAATATGTCCGCTATCCCGCATAACCGTGAACTCGGTCGTGCGTTCGGCAAGTCGACACGCTTTTGGGCCTTGCTTCGAGTCGGGAAGGTGAAAACTCGGGGCGCGCTTCGTGTAAAACTGGAAAATACCCGAAGCATGCAATTGGAAGGAGCTGCTTCGAGTCGCACGATGGAAAACTCGGAGCGCGCTTCGGGAAAATCGGCATTTTTCTCGAGGCCAGCCCGAGGAAGTCCCTGCTTCGAGTCGAGCACGTGAAAACTGCCAGCGTGCTTCGGGTCATTCGGCTACTTGCCCGGGGCTCTCCCTGGACGATATTGCTCCGAGAAAACACGGAACTTGCTTTGGCTCGAGCATTCGGAAATTTGAAGCTGGGTCGGGAACGAGCATACGGATCGAGCGTACGCACGTCCGATGCGTGCTCCGAGTCGAGCCGAGAGTCGACTCGAGAAATATGTCCGCTATCCCGCATAACCGTGAACTCGGTCGTGCGTTCGGCAAGTCGACACGCTTTTGGGCCTTGCTTCGAGTCGGGAAGGTGAAAACTCGGGGCGCGCTTCGTGTAAAACTGGAAAATGCCCGAAGCATGCAATTGGAAGGAGCTGCTTCGAGTCGCACGATGGAAAACTCGGAGCGCGCTTCGGGAAAATCGGCATTTTTCTCGAGGCCAGAACGAGGAAGTCCCTGCTTCGAGTCGAGCACGTGAAAACTGCCAGCGTGCTTCGGGTCATTCGGCTACTTGCCCGGGGCTCTCCCTGGACGATATTGCTCCGAGAAAACACGGAACTTGCTTTGGCTCGAGCATTCGGAAATTTGAAGCTGGGTCGGGAACGAGCATACGGATCGAGCGTACGCACGTCCGATGCGTGCTCCGAGTCGAGCCGAGACTCGACTCGAGAAATATGTCCGCTATCCCGCATAACCGTGAACTCGGTCGTGCGTTCGGCAAGTCGACACGCTTTTGGGCCTTGCTTCGAGTCGGGAAGGTGAAAACTCGGGGCGCGCTTCTTGTAAAACTGGAAAATGCCCGAAGCATGCAATTGGAAGGAGCTGCTTCGAGTCGCACGATGGAAAACTCGGAGCGCGCTTCGGGAAAATCGGCATTTTTCTCGAGGCCAGCCCGAGGAAGTCCCTGCTTCGAGTCGAGCACGTGAAAACTGCCAGCGTGCTTCGGGTCATTCGGCTACTTGCCCGGGGCTCTCCCTGGACGATATTGCTCCGAGAAAACACGGAACTTGCTTTGGCTCGAGCATTCGGAAATTTGAAGCTGGGTCGGGAACGAGCATACGGATCGAGCGTACGCACGTCCGATGCGTGCTCCGAGTCGAGCCGAGAGTCGACTCGAGAAATATGACCGCTATCCCGCATAACCGTGAACTCGGTCGTGCGTTCGGCAAGTCGACACGCTTCTGGGCCTTGCTTCGAGTCGGGAAGGTGAAAACTCGGGGCGCGCTTCGTGTAAAACTGGAAAATGCCCGAAGCATGCAATTGGAAGGAGCTGCTTCGAGTCGCACGATGGAAAACTCAGAGCGCGCTTCGGGAAAATCGGCATTTTTCTCGAGGCCAGCCCGAGGAAGTCCCTGCTTCGAGTCGAGCACGTGAAAACTGCCAGCGTGCTTCGGGTCATTCGGCTACTTGCCCGGGGCTCTCCCTGGACGATATTGCTCCGAGAAAACACGGAACTTGCTTTGGCTCGAGCATTCGGAAATTTGAAGCTGGGTCGGGAACGAGCATACGGATCGAGCGTACGCACGTCCAGTGCGTGCTCCGAGTCGAGCCGAGAGTCGACTCGAGAAATATGACCGCTATCCCGCATAACCGTGAACTCGGTCGTGCGTTCGGCAAGTCGACACGCTTTTGGGCCTTGCTTCGAGTCGGGAAGGTGAAAACTCGGGGCGCGCTTCGTGTCAAACTGGAAAATACCCGAAGCATGCATTTGGAAGCAGCTGCTTCGAGTCGCACGATGGAAAACTCGGAGCGCGCTTCGGGAAAATCGGCATTTTTCTCGAGGCAAGCACGAGCAAGTCCCTGCTTCGAGTCGAGCACGTGAAAACTGCCAGCGTGCTTCGGGTCATTCGGCTACTTGCCCGGAGCTCTCCCTGGACGATATTGCTCCGAGAAAACACGGAACTTGCTTTGGCTCGAGCATTCGGAAATTTGAAGCTGGGTCGGGAACGAGCATACGGATCGAGCGTACGCACGTCCGATGCGTGCTCCGAGTCGAGCCGAGAGTCGACTCGAGAAATATGTCCGCTATCCCGCATAACCGTGAACTCGGTCGTGCGTTCGGCAAGTCGACACGCTTTTGGGCCTTGCTTCGAGTCGGGAAGGTGAAAACTCGGGGCGCGCTTCGTGTAAAACTGGAAAATGCCCGAAGCATGCAATTGGAAGGAGCTGCTTCGAGTCGCACGATGGAAAACTCGGAGCGCGCTTCGGGAAAATCGGCATTTTTCTCGAGGCCAGAACGAGGAAGTCCCTGCTTCGAGTCGAGCACGTGAAAACTGCCAGCGTGCTTCGGGTCATTCGGCTACTTGCCCGGGGCTCTCCCTGGACGATATTGCTCCGAGAAAACACGGAACTTGCTTTGGCTCGAGCATTCGGAAATTTGAAGCTGGGTCGGGAACGAGCATACGGATCGAGCGTACGCACGTCCGATGCGTGCTCCGAGTCGAGCCGAGACTCGACTCGAGAAATATGTCCGCTATCCCGCATAACCGTGAACTCGGTCGTGCGTTCGGCAAGTCGACACGCTTTTGGGCCTTGCTTCGAGTCGGGAAGGTGAAAACTCGGGGCGCGCTTCTTGTAAAACTGGAAAATGCCCGAAGCATGCAATTGGAAGGAGCTGCTTCGAGTCGCACGATGGAAAACTCGGAGCGCGCTTCGGGAAAATCGGCATTTTTCTCGAGGCCAGCCCGAGGAAGTCCCTGCTTCGAGTCGAGCACGTGAAAACTGCCAGCGTGCTTCGGGTCATTCGGCTACTTGCCCGGGGCTCTCCCTGGACGATATTGCTCCGAGAAAACACGGAACTTGCTTTGGCTCGAGCATTCGGAAATTTGAAGCTGGGTCGGGAACGAGCATACGGATCGAGCGTACGCACGTCCGATGCGTGCTCCGAGTCGAGCCGAGAGTCGACTCGAGAAATATGACCGCTATCCCGCATAACCGTGAACTCGGTCGTGCGTTCGGCAAGTCGACACGCTTCTGGGCCTTGCTTCGAGTCGGGAAGGTGAAAACTCGGGGCGCGCTTCGTGTAAAACTGGAAAATGCCCGAAGCATGCAATTGGAAGGAGCTGCTTCGAGTCGCACGATGGAAAACTCGGAGCGCGCTTCGGGAAAATCGGCATTTTTCTCGAGGCCAGCCCGAGGAAGTCCCTGCTTCGAGTCGAGCACGTGAAAACTGCCAGCGTGCTTCGGGTCATTCGGCTACTTGCCCGGGGCTCTCCCTGGACGATATTGCTCCGAGAAAACACGGAACTTGCTTTGGCTCGAGCATTCGGAAATTTGAAGCTGGGTCGGGAACGAGCATACGGATCGAGCGTACGTACGTCCAGTGCGTGCTCCGAGTCGAGCCGAGAGTCGACTCGAGAAATATGACCGCTATCCCGCATAACCGTGAACTCGGTCGTGCGTTCGGCAAGTCGACACGCTTTTGGGCCTTGCTTCGAGTCGGGAAGGTGAAAACTCGGGGCGCGCTTCGTGTCAAACTGGAAAATACCCGAAGCATGCATTTGGAAGCAGCTGCTTCGAGTCGCACGATGGAAAACTCGGAGCGCGCTTCGGGAAAATCGGCATTTTTCTCGAGGCAAGCACGAGCAAGTCCCTGCTTCGAGTCGAGCACGTGAAAACTGCCAGCGTGCTTCGGGTCATTCGGCTACTTGCCCGGAGCTCTCCCTGGACGATATTGCTCCGAGAAAACACGGAACTTGCTTTGGCTCGAGCATTCGGAAATTTGAAGCTGGGTCGGGAACGAGCATACGGATCGAGCGTACGCACGTCCAGTGCGTGCTCCGAGTCGAGCCGAGAGTCGACTCGAGAAATATGACCGCTATCCCGCATAACCGTTAACTCGGTCGTGCGTTCGGCAAGTCGACACGCTTTTGGGCCTTGCTTCGAGTCGGGAAGGTGAAAACTCGGGGCGCGCTTCGTGTCAAACTGGAAAATACCCGAAGCATGCATTTGGAAGCAGCTGCTTCGAGTCGCACGATGGAAAACTCGGAGCGCGCTTAGGGAAAATCGGCATTTTTCTCGAGGCAAGCACGAGCAAGTCCTTGCTTCGAGTCGAGCACGTGAAAACTGCCAGCGTGCTTCGGGTCATTCGGCTACTTGCCCGGAGCTCTCCCTGGACGATATTGCTCCGAGAAAACACGGAACTTGCTTTGGCTCGAGCATTCGGAAATTTGAAGCTGGGTCGGGAACGAGCATACGGATCGAGCGTACGCACGTCCAGTGCGCCGCTTCGCGTCGAGCCGCTGCGCGGCTGCGCCGCTTCGCGTCGAGCCGCTGCGCGGCTGCGCCGCTTCGCGTCGAGCCGCTGCGCGGCTGCGCCGCTTCGCGTCGAGCCGCTGCGCGGCTGCGCCGCTTCGCGTCGAGCCGCTGCGCGGCTGCGCCGCTTCGCGTCGAGCCGCTTCGCGTCGAGCCGCTTCGCGTCGAGCCGCTGCGCGGCTGCGCCGCTTCGCGTCGAGCCGCTGCGCGGCTGCGCCGCTTCGCGTCGAGCCGCTGCGCGGCTGCGCCGCTTCGCGTCGAGCCGCTGCGCGGCTGCGCCGCTTCGCGTCGAGCCGCTGCGCGGCTGCGCCGCTTCGCGTCGAGCCGCTGCGCGGCTGCGCCGCTTCGCGTCGAGCCGCTGCGCGGCTGCGCCGCTTCGCGTCGAGCCGCTGCGCGGCTGCGCCGCTTCGCGTCGAGCCGCTGCGCGGCTGCGCCGCTTCGCGTCGAGCCGCTGCGCGGCTGCGCCGCTTCGCGTCGAGCCGCTGCGCGGCTGCGCCGCTTCGCGTCGAGCCGCTGCGCGGCTGCGCCGCTTCGCGTCGAGCCGCTGCGCGGCTGCGCCGCTTCGCGTCGAGCCGCTGCGCGGCTGCGCCGCTTCGCGTCGAGCCGCTGCGCGGCTGCGCCGCTTCGCGTCGAGCCGCTGCGCGGCTGCGCCGCTTCGCGTCGAGCCGCTGCGCGGCTGCGCCGCTTCGCGTCGAGCCGCTGCGCGGCTGCGCCGCTTCGCGTCGAGCCGCTGCGCGGCTGCGCCGCTTCGCGTCGAGCCGCTGCGCGGCTGCGCCGCTTCGCGTCGAGCCGCTGCGCGGCTGCGCCGCTTCGCGTCGAGCCGCTGCGCGGCTGCGCCGCTTCGCGTCGAGCCGCTGCGCGGCTGCGCCGCTTCGCGTCGAGCCGCTGCGCGGCTGCGCCGCTTCGCGTTTTGAAGGCTTTAAGGCAGTCCAATAAAGTTGAGGGAATTTTTAAAATTTGGTCGTTGTCACCCTTAACGAAAAGCTGGAACAAGGGTTAACGAATGCTATAATCCAAAATTTTCGCTGAGATCGGGGGCTCCCGCCCCCGAACCCCCGTAAATTTCGGGGGCTGCCGCCCCCGAAGCCCCGCCTCAAACTTATCGATCATACCCCAAAGAAAAGACAAAGGGCATTATAGTGAACGTGCGGGGGGTGTAGGGGGGTGCGGGGGGGCGTAGGGGGGGTGCGGGGGGACGTAGGGGGGGTGCGGGGGGACGTAGGGGGGTGCGGGGGGACGTAGGGGGGTGCGGGGGGGCGTAGGGGGGTGCGGGGGGGCGTAGGGGGGGTGCGGGGGGACGTAGGGGGGTGCGGGGGGGCGTAGGGGGGGTGCGGGGGGGCGTAGGGGGGGCGTAGGGGGGGTGCGGGGGGACGTAGGGGGGTGCGGGGGGGCGTAGGGGGGGTGCGGGGGGGCGTAGGGGGGGTGCGGGGGGACGTAGGGGGGGTGCGGGGGGACGTAGGGGGGGTGCGGGGTGGGGACGTAGGGGGGTGGTAGGGAGGGTTAGGGGGGACGTGGGGGCTGTAGGTGGTGCGTGGGGACGTAGGTGAGACGCAGGAGCAATGCCGGGTGACATTTGGTGGAAGTCCGGTGGGACACAATGCTTGCCCTAGGAACAACAGGTGAATGCTATGGGCTTGCTTGGAGTCGAGTTGCATTATGACCCGAGAAAGCTATTTGCCCGGATTTTCCTACATAGCAGAGACACTTTGGACTACAGGGGTCATATTAGGCTAGATTTTAAAAATTCCTATATTGGGGGGAGGTAGTTGCACGGATTGATGCGACATGGGAAATGGATGTGGTGCCAAGTACACGAAATAGGCACCGGGCGTGATGTTCGGTGCCCGGTGAAAGGTCCCGCATGAGGTTTGTCGACACGCTATTGGGCCTTGCTTCGAGTCGGGAAGGTGAAAATACCCGAAGCATGCAATTGGAAGGAGCTGCTTCGAGTCGCACGATGGAAAACTCGGAGCGCGCTTCGGGAAAATCGGCATTTTTCTCGAGGCAAGCACGAGCAAGTCCCTGCTTCGAGTCGAGCACGTGAAAACTGCCAGCGTGCTTCGGGTCATTCGGCTACTTGCCCGGGGCTCTCCCTGGACGATATTGCTCCGAGAAAACACGGAACTTGCTTTGGCTCGAGCATTCGGAAATTTGAAGCTGGGTCGGGAACGAGCATACGGATCGAGCGTACGCACGTCCGATGCGTGCTCCGAGTCGAGCCGAGAGTCGACTCGAGAAATATGACCGCTATCCCGCATAACCGTGAACTCGGTCGTGCGTTCGGCAAGTCGACACGCTTTTGGGCCTTGCTTCGAGTCGGGAAGGTGAAAACTCGGGGCGCGCTTCGTGTAAAACTGGAAAATGCCCGAAGCATGCAATTGGAAGGAGCTGCTTCGAGTCGCACGATGGAAAACTCGGAGCGCGCTTCGGGAAAATCGGCATTTTTCTCGAGGCCAGCCCGAGGAAGTCCCTGCTTCGAGTCGAGCACGTGAAAACTGCCAGCGTGCTTCGGGTCATTCGGCTACTTGCCCGGGGCTCTCCAAGGACGATATTGCTCCGAGAAAACACGGAACTTGCTTTGGCTCGAGCATTCGGAAATTTGAAGCTGGGTCGGGAACGAGCATACGGATCGAGCGTACGCACGTCCGGTTCGTGCTCTGAGTCGAGCCGAGAGTCGACTCGAGAAATATGACCGCTATCCCGCATAACCGTGAACTCGGTCGTGCGTTCGGCAAGTCGACACGCTTTTGGGCCTTGCTTCGAGTCGGGAAGGTGAAAACTCGGGGCGCGCTTCGTGTCAAACTGGAAAATACCCGAAGCATGCATTTGGAAGCAGCTGCTTCGAGTCGCACGATGGAAAACTCGGAGCGCGCTTCGGGAAAATCGGCATTTTTCTCGAGGCAAGCACGAGCATGTCCCTGCTTCGAGTCGAGCACGTGAAAACTGCCAGCGTGCTTCGGGTCATTCGGCTACTTGCCCGGGGCTCTCCCTGGACGATATTGCTCCGAGAAAACACGGAACTTGCTTTGGCTCGAGCATTCGGAAATTTGAAGCTGGGTCGG
>JASFAW010000010.1:78606857-78609357 GCA_030737815.1 Allium fistulosum
GCGTACGCACGTCCGATGCGTGCTCCGAGTCGAGCCGAGAGTGGACTCGAGAAATATGTCCGCTATCCCGCATAACCGTGAACTCGGTCGTGCGTTCGGCAAGTCGACACGCTTTTGGGCCTTGCTTCGAGTCGGGAAGGTGAAAACTCGGGGCGCGCTTCGTGTAAAACTGGAAAATACCCGAAGCATGCAATTGGAAGGAGCTGCTTCGAGTCGCACGATGGAAAACTCGGAGCGCGCTTCGGGAAAATCGGCATTTTTCTCGAGGCCAGCCCGAGGAAGTCCCTGCTTCGAGTCGAGCACGTGAAAACTGCCAGCGTGCTTCGGGTCATTCGGCTACTTGCCCGGGGCTCTCCCTGGACGATATTGCTCCGAGAAAACACGGAACTTGCTTTGGCTCGAGCATTCGGAAATTTGAAGCTGGGTCGGGAACGAGCATACGGATCGAGCGTACGCACGTCCG
Organism: Allium fistulosum; assembly: GCA_030737815.1. Lineage (NCBI taxonomy): Eukaryota > Viridiplantae > Streptophyta > Magnoliopsida > Asparagales > Amaryllidaceae > Allium > Allium fistulosum. The sequence continues at coordinate 78,607,321 of JASFAW010000010.1, forward strand.
ATGCGTGCTCCGAGTCGAGCCGAGAGTCGACTCGAGAAATATGTCCGCTATCCCGCATAACCGTGAACTCGGTCGTGCGTTCGGCAAGTCGACACGCTTTTGGGCCTTGCTTCGAGTCGGGAAGGTGAAAACTCGGGGCGCGCTTCGTGTAAAACTGGAAAATGCCCGAAGCATGCAATTGGAAGGAGCTGCTTCGAGTCGCACGATGGAAAACTCGGAGCGCGCTTCGGGAAAATCGGCATTTTTCTCGAGGCCAGAACGAGGAAGTCCCTGCTTCGAGTCGAGCACGTGAAAACTGCCAGCGTGCTTCGGGTCATTCGGCTACTTGCCCGGGGCTCTCCCTGGACGATATTGCTCCGAGAAAACACGGAACTTGCTTTGGCTCGAGCATTCGGAAATTTGAAGCTGGGTCGGGAACGAGCATACGGATCGAGCGTACGCACGTCCGATGCGTGCTCCGAGTCGAGCCGAGACTCGACTCGAGAAATATGTCCGCTATCCCGCATAACCGTGAACTCGGTCGTGCGTTCGGCAAGTCGACACGCTTTTGGGCCTTGCTTCGAGTCGGGAAGGTGAAAACTCGGGGCGCGCTTCTTGTAAAACTGGAAAATGCCCGAAGCATGCAATTGGAAGGAGCTGCTTCGAGTCGCACGATGGAAAACTCGGAGCGCGCTTCGGGAAAATCGGCATTTTTCTCGAGGCCAGCCCGAGGAAGTCCCTGCTTCGAGTCGAGCACGTGAAAACTGCCAGCGTGCTTCGGGTCATTCGGCTACTTGCCCGGGGCTCTCCCTGGACGATATTGCTCCGAGAAAACACGGAACTTGCTTTGGCTCGAGCATTCGGAAATTTGAAGCTGGGTCGGGAACGAGCATACGGATCGAGCGTACGCACGTCCGATGCGTGCTCCGAGTCGAGCCGAGAGTCGACTCGAGAAATATGACCGCTATCCCGCATAACCGTGAACTCGGTCGTGCGTTCGGCAAGTCGACACGCTTCTGGGCCTTGCTTCGAGTCGGGAAGGTGAAAACTCGGGGCGCGCTTCGTGTAAAACTGGAAAATGCCCGAAGCATGCAATTGGAAGGAGCTGCTTCGAGTCGCACGATGGAAAACTCGGAGCGCGCTTCGGGAAAATCGGCATTTTTCTCGAGGCCAGCCCGAGGAAGTCCCTGCTTCGAGTCGAGCACGTGAAAACTGCCAGCGTGCTTCGGGTCATTCGGCTACTTGCCCGGGGCTCTCCCTGGACGATATTGCTCCGAGAAAACACGGAACTTGCTTTGGCTCGAGCATTCGGAAATTTGAAGCTGGGTCGGGAACGAGCATACGGATCGAGCGTACGCACGTCCGGTTCGTGCTCTGAGTCGAGCCGAGAGTCGACTCGAGAAATATGACCGCTATCCCGCATAACCGTGAACTCGGTCGTGCGTTCGGCAAGTCGACACGCTTTTGGGCCTTGCTTCGAGTCGGGAAGGTGAAAACTCGGGGCGCGCTTCGTGTCAAACTGGAAAATACCCGAAGCATGCATTTGGAAGCAGCTGCTTCGAGTCGCACGATGGAAAACTCGGAGCGCGCTTCGGGAAAATCGGCATTTTTCTCGAGGCAAGCACGAGCATGTCCCTGCTTCGAGTCGAGCACGTGAAAACTGCCAGCGTGCTTCGGGTCATTCGGCTACTTGCCCGGGGCTCTCCCTGGACGATATTGCTCCGAGAAAACACGGAACTTGCTTTGGCTCGAGCATTCGGAAATTTGAAGCTGGGTCGGGAACGAGCATACGGATCGAGCGTACGCACGTCCAGTGCGTGCTCCGAGTCGAGCCGAGAGTCGACTCGAGAAATATGACCGCTATCCCGCATAACCGTGAACTCGGTCGTGCGTTCGGCAAGTCGACACGCTTCTGGGCCTTGCTTCGAGTCGGGAAGGTGAAAACTCGGGGCGCGCTTCGTGTCAAACTGGAAAATACCCGAAGCATGCATTTGGAAGCAGCTGCTTCGAGTCGCACGATGGAAAACTCGGAGCGCGCTTCGGGAAAATCGGCATTTT